>JAVXUO010002244.1:0-10000 GCA_033065855.1 Escallonia rubra
GTTACGTTGAGTGTGTTTATCTGGCACATGCATTGGAACAGTCCAAGTCGGACAATAAAAAGAGGATTGAACAAAGATCAATCCTCTTCGAGTGCTCAAAAGACACCAAGGATCCCTTATAGGGAATGATTGTAGGAGAAATAGAAAAAATAATAAATGACAACTTATACAAAGTAGAAAAACAAAGATCAGTGACAAAATTAAAGATGAATTAAATAGATCCAGCTATTCTAAAACAACAGCAATATAAACAAGAAAAAAAAAGAGTCGTATCAGAAGTAATAAAGCATTTGCTTATATGAATTTATGGAGTGGGGGAACCGACCAAGCTATATATGTAAGAGCTTGGAATCCAGAACTAAATTTAGAAAAAGATTCTAAATTCAACAATGCCCCTATAAGGAAAAATTTAAAACAAGAATTTATTTCTAAGAATGGAATAAGTGAGCCCGTAAATCAATATATATATATATATATATATATATATATATATATATATATATATATATATATATATAGGGGTTCGCTACACACCCACCGGTGGGGAAAAAAAAAATTCCCACCCAATCGCTTGACAGTCATGCGATTGCATAAAAATAAAAAAATAAAAAAAAAGGACGGCTGGACTGGGCCATTTATGGCGAAAAGGGCTAATGATTGGCGTTGGGCCAATCGCATGACTTTCGCGCGATTGGCCCAAAGCCAATCGCACGGTCCATTTTTTATTTTTTTTTGCCTCCCCCACGTGTCCCCACCCCCTCCCTTGGCCCCCACCCCCCCTCCCTTCGGCAGATTCCCCCAGCAGCCCCTCTCACTTATAATATTCGGCAGTAACCCCCTCCCTTGGCCCCCACCCCTCTTCCCCCTCCCCACTTGTCCATTTTCCCCCCCCTAGCCCCCACCCCCCTCCCCACTTGTCCATTTTCCCCTCCTAGCCCCCACCCCCGTCCCCACTTGTCAATTTTTTTTTCCTAGACCCCCACCCCCCTTCGGCAGACCCCTCTTTCCTCCTCCCTCCAATTTCCTCCCATGTTTTGGCCCCCACCCCTCTTCGACACATGGCACAACATCAGTTGGCCCCCCCCCCTCCCCCGCCTCACTTTTCTGTCCATAAAAACCCCCTTCCCCCGAATTATTTCTTACGCTCTCATCATTCTCCCTATCTCACCTACATAATCTCCACAATTTTTTATCGTCAAAAAAATTTACGCTAGAAGATCGGTGGATTTCTTCGTCATTTTTTTTCAAGTCAAAACAAGTAAGTATTTTGAATTTTCTTATAATTCAATGTTAATTTAAATTGTTGTTACGCTTAAATTGTTCTTACCATAGTCTAAAATTCGTGTTTAGGGCGTCAAAATTACGTTTTTACAAATCGGGGTATTACATTCGAAAGATTCGGTAATAGCGATTTTTTAGGGCGTCAAAATTATGATTTTTCACGAATTTATAAACAAATAGCTAGAGCTAGATTTTGCCAAAGTGCAAAAAAGAGACCCTAGTTATTTTTAAAATATCTGTATCAGGTAAAAATTTCAGATTTTTCCAAATACTGGAAAGGGGTTAACTGATACGCGCAACCTTGTAACTTCGCAGTGTAATTTAAAATATCAAGCTAGCGCGGTTTCGCGCGAAAATTTTTTGAGAGCCCTAGGATGTTGGAAAGTTCCATTCCCCATGAATTCGGGCCATTCCGAAGCCGGTAGCAATTTTTTGCCGAACGGGCTTTTAAGCGCTCGATCCGGACACCGGTTCGGGATTTTTTGACGAAAAATCCCTAAAATGCTTTTTAGATCAAGGATGGACTCAGCAACCTTAGAATAGCGTCTTAAAGCACTTTTTAGATTTTTTCCGATGCCAGGGGGCATTTCGGTCATTCGCCGCCCGATAGGGGTATTTTCGTAATTTTGCCCCTTTCAACTTTTTTTTTTTTTTTTTCAGTCCGTAAATGTAAGCAAACCCTCGCGAAGGCGGCTAGGGTTCCATTCCCCAGGAATTCGGGCCATTCCGAAGACGGTAGCAATTTTTTGCCGAACGGGCTTTTTAGCGCTCGATCCGGACACCGGTTCGGGATTTTTTGACGAAAAATCCCTAAAATGCTTTTTAGATCAAGGATGGACTCAGCAACCTTAGAATAGCGTCTTAAAGCACTTTTTAGATTTTTTCCGATGCCAGGGGGCATTTCGGTAATTCGCCGCCCGATAGGGGTATTTTCGTAATTTCACGCTGTCAACTTTTTCGAGCGTCTTTTCAGTCCGTAAATGTAAGCAAACCCTCGCGAAGGCTGCTAGGGTGCCATTCCCCAGGAATTCGGGCCATTCCGAAGACCGGTAGCAATTTTTTGCCGAACGGGCTTTTTAGCGCTCGATCCGGACACCGGTTCGGGATTTTTTGACGAAAAATCCCTAAAATGCTTTTTAGATCAAGGATGCACTCAGCAGCCTTAGAATAGCGTCTTAAAGCACGTTTGAGATTTTTCCCGATGCCAGGGGCATTTTCGTAATTCGCCGCCCGAGAGGGGTATTCTCGTAATTTTACGCTTTCAACTTTTTCGAACGTCTTTTCAGTCCGTAAATGTAAGCACACCCTAGCGAAGGCTGATTTGAAGCCGTTTCGCGGGGCGTTGGGGTCCTAATGAACCCCGGGCCATTTCGGTAATTTGCCGCTCATCGGGTTCTATTTTCCTAATTTTACATTACACGAATTTCCCGAACCACTTTTAGTTCAGGAAAGGGTGTGAGACATCCGAAAAGTTATACTTTAAAGTTGTGAATTAGATAAAGCTTGTTGGGGCGATGACTGAAAAAACTATGAAGCTTTTCTGATGGCAGGGGGCATTTTGGTAATTCGCATTCCCGAGAGGGGTATTTTCGTTACTTTGCCCCTTTCAGTTTTTCAAATGACTGCTTCGTCCAGAAATGTAAGCAAAGCACCTGAAAGGTGCTTTCGAAGCTGATTTGGGGCGTTATGGTGATAATGAACCCCCGGGGGCATTTCGGTAATTTGCCGCTCATCGGGGGCTATTTTGGTAATTTTACATTATACAAATTTTCCAACAATTACACTGCAAATAGAGTCCATTCTTCTTTTATTTAATTCTATGACTTGTTGAGAATGATATAATTTTTATTTTTTAGATTTCAGTATAAATATGGATGCAACTGGAGGAAATATTTTTTGTGAAGGTTCTGATCCACCTTACTTGGATCAAGTTTTTCAAACACTTGACGAAGTCGAAGCATACTACAGAGCATATTCGAAAACGATGGGTTTCGGTATTCGAACTAAGACGAGTAGAAAACGGGTGAATACCGATCAAATTGGTGCAAGGTTATTTGAGTGTCATAGAGGAGCACCGCATGTACCCCCGGTCGTTCGGATCAGTGACGAAGGGACAACAAGACAAAGAAAACGCGACACATTTCCGGGTACCGGCTGCAAGGCCCATGTGTATGCAGTACACCGGAAAAAAGAAAACCACTGGGTTGTGACGGGATTGGACTTGAGCCATAATCATCAGTTGTGCACCCCTAGTATGATTGGTCAAATTCATCAACACCGAGAAATACGCGCGGCACAGAGACAACTGATTTCAACAATGGCCGACGCTAAAATTCCACCTTCTAAGATGATGGGGGTTTTCTCAGCCCAGGCTGGGGGGATTGACAAGTTGAGTTTCAACGACGTAGACCTTCGAAATGAACTTCGTGCTCAGAAGAGAGAGTCTTTCGGTAGGAATGATGCTCAAGCTACCATTGATCTCTTCAGGTGCCTTCAGAGTGAGAATTCTGGATTTTTCTACAGTATCCAACTCGATGATGAGAACCGCATTAGTACTATATTTTGGGCGGACCCCCGTTCTATAGCTGCTTACCTAAATTTTGGGGATGTTGTGACGTTTGACACCACATACCGCACCAATAAGTACTCTATGCCTTTTGCTCCGTTCACGGGGGTGAACCACCACTATCAGTCAATCTCGTTTGGCTTTGCCCTGCTTAGGGATGAGACGGAGGAGTCATTTACGTGGTTATTTGAAACGTGGCTTCAAGCAATGTATCGTATTCCTCCACAGACCATCATCACCGACCAAGATCTGGCAATGAAAAATGCAATCGCTAAGGTCCTTCCAGATACTCACCATGGCCTGTGCACGTGGCACATAAGCAACAAATATCCCGAACGGCTTCACCATGTATATGCAAACCATCCGGAATTCAAGACTGACTTTAATACATGTGTGAAGAAATCGTTGACGGTAGACGTGTTCGAGGAGAGGTGGGCCACGTTAATGGATGACTACTCTTTGCACAATCATGACTGGTTACAATCGTTGTATGCGATCAAGACACAGTGGGTCGGTGCCTACACCAAGAAGTTTTTTGCAGCCGGAATGACTACGACCTCGAGAAGCGAAGCTATGAATTCATTCTTTGATGGGTACGTAAGCCAGTCTTCAAGTATAGTGGAGTTCGTACTGGAGATGCAGAAAGCCGTTGATAGGCAATTTTACCGTGAGAGAGAAGCCGACGCGGCTACGGCTTACAGTGAAAGGGANAGCCTACTCTTTTCACCTTTGGAGGCTCATGCGGCTCAAGTCTATACCAAGGAAATGTTTAGACAGTTTCAAGTTGAACTACTAAAGTCGAATCAATATGGCATGACAAAGTTGCACGAGTATTCCACCAGAGAGCTCAAGGTTTATGCTTTGACGAACGTCACGAATTTTCCCAATCCGTGCTCTTCGTCGACTCCGAGGAACAGAAGACATTTTACCGTGGCTAAATGTATGGACACCGGGTTGGTAAATTGCAACTGTCAATTGTTTGAGCATAAAGGTATACTTTGTCGACACGCGTTGAGGGTTTTGATCTCGAAGAATGCTAGTGAAATCCCTCAACAGTATATCTTGGAACGGTGGACGAAGGAAGCCAATAGAGTCCACGGTCACATTCCTTACGTGCCCAATGTTTCAGTTGATTTCGAGCAATCTGAGCCGCTGCGATATAATCACCTTTGTAACATCATGCACAGTTTATCATTGGATGCAGCGTCAACGTTTGATGGGTACAAGTATCAAGTTGAAGCAGCCGCACGGGATACGGCTAAGCATGCACAGTTTAGGATGGCTGATCCACAAAGACGGGACACTCCGACTACTCGGACGACTCGAGCCGGTAGATTCAATCGAGGCAAACAGCCAGTCATTGACGGCACTAGCATGCAAGGTGAGGAGGACGACATTTTTGATCCAATTATTTCTCAAACAAAAGGGCGAAAACGAGAAATACGCATGAAGAATCCGATTGAAAAAGAAACGGGTCAAAAAAAATTGCGAAAGTGTGCGTTGTGTAATAAGATGACTGATCATGACAAGAGAAACCATTATAAAGCGTTAGGTCTTGCACCTGGCAGTATGGTCGAGGAGGACGATGATGATGAAGAGTGTTAGGGTTAATGTTTCAGTTGTATAACGAATAACGTTTATAATGTTTAAATTTGTGATTTGGTTTGTTGAATCTTTAATTTGTGATTTGGTTTGTTGTTCCGAAAAATCTCGCAATTTTTTTTGTCATTTCTTTTTTGCTCATTGCACCTCAGGCACGCTAGTTAGCCCATTCGTAAGAATTTCGGCGAAAAACGAGACACATTATTTTTTGGGTTTTCCTAGGAAGGGCCTATTCGGGCACACTTTAGGGCCCAATTCATAGCTTCCGAAAAATCTCGTAATTTTTTTTGTCATTTCTTTTTTGCTCATTGCCCCTCAGGCACGCTAATAGGCCATATATATGAATTTAGGCGAAAATCGAGACAAATAATTTTTCAGAAAATCCTATAATGTATGAATATTCGTGCACACTGTATCGCCAAATTCGTAGCAACAATAAAAAAATTATGAACATTTTATTCAGGGGTTCTTTGCTCATTGCACCATAGTCACGCTAATTAGGATAATGGTAATGAAGCCATCTAGCTTCATTTTTTTTCAGCTCCCAGGCTATCCTATACCTAAACGTCAAGGCAGCCTTCCTTGTCCACGACGTATATCTGAGCACCTCCGAGCGAGCAATGTAGTCCATGTACTTGAGGACGTAAATCCCGCAATCATGACTGTTATATTGCTTTGGTCGGTCCTGTATCGTCTCGACCGTCCAAGGATCTACCGTCGAATTCCTGGTGATGGATTCCCCAGAATAATCTCGGCACGCTAGCGAGAAGATAGTAGTCTGCATCCAACAATAAAAAAAGGTCATCAATATATGTTACGATAAGAATATACTATGAGCCAAGGTCAACCGATAAAAACTAACCACTGCAGTGATGTACTCGCTGTATGTCTGTGCCAGCGACCGATAGGGAGAGTCCTCCCGTAGGCTATCGTATATGTAGACCGCTCTGTTCGCTGGATAGAGAACTAATAGGAACCAGTGGTGTTCGTGATGGCAAGGCATCATGACAAGGTTCGCATGAGCAGCGTGACATTGATTCTCTGCGGTCAACATGGCTAACAGGTTTCCAGCTGGTTTCCACTTACCCATGCCTGCCCCTCGCCTCCTCGATTCTGTGAACTCCCTCATGCTGGTCACCATTAATGGGACAAGATAAGTGGGATACATGTTAAGCTTCAAATCTTCGCGATGGTTATAACGTAGCTCTCTAATCCGGAGCAGATCTATATAAGCGTTCATGACAAAATTTGAAATATCTGTCTCCGGTGCCAACATTCTCACATCCGCGTGACCTAGCAATGTTCCAAGAGGAAAGTCTGTTGAATCGTTGACAGGCTCAGGCCCGAAGTAGTGCCGGTCGATCCAACCCCGCTTCCATCGCCCCAATGGCTTTGTCGCTTGTCCTTTATCCGACCGGTTGCTTGGGCGCGAGGCCTGGATTCCTACTTGGGTCACCTGACTCTGGCGCTGAGAGTCGTACGTGTCAGGAGGCAAGCGACTAGACGGCTCCCAGAATTCACTCTGGGGCACAAAGTCGTACGTGTCAGGAGGCAAGCGACTACACGGCTCCCACACCTGACTCTGGGGCTGAAACCCGTACGCGTCAGGAGGCAAGCCACTAGACGGCTCCCACACCTGACGTTCGGGCTGTGGGATGTACGCGTCAGGAGGCAAGCCACTAGACGGCTCCCACACCTGACTCTGGGGCTGGGGCTGAGAGCCGAACGGGTCAGGAGGCGAGCGAGTAGACGGTTCCCCTTGGTAACCCCGGTACGCAACACCAAAGTTGTGAAGATCAGTCTTGTACGACTCAACGGAGCTCTTGAAACTGTCAGGCGCATGCGCGACATACCAGTCAAACCGCTCGAGCTGCTTGAACATCTCAGTGCCCTTGTCAACCTACAAACATGCATAGAAAAATCACCGTCATCATTTCAGGCATGGTCGAGAAGGTGCGCAAATCAATATTGAAACGACACTCAAGCTGACTTACAATGCTCAATGCCCAGAACTGGTCATAGACCTCACGTGGCGCGTACGATGACGTCCTCACTTCGGAAGGGCGATTCACCCTCGTGCGCGTCACCCTGAGAAACCACTGTAAGTATTCCTCAGTACTGGTGCCGTCGTCCTTGAGCGATACAAGGCTATCATACGTTTCCTGCCAGGTATTCCACTGATCCACCTCGTCACCCAACAAAATCAAGGCATTAGCCACCTCGAAGTTCGGCCCTCGACCACCCCTGTATGGCCGCATGTCTACAGCGAGTTTTGGAATCCCTTGTGGACAGCCAGCTTGCTTCATAGCTCGATCGGGCATCTGAAACTCACATACTTCGAAATGAATAAGTGGCACCCGAACCAAACCTGCCAGCACGTACGACACCGGCAGTTGCCAACACGTCTCATCCAACCGATGCATCACCTTCCCATATGGTTGCCACGTCACCAGGGATGCATCCATCATATCTAGTTCCCCCCGATAGAACATTAGATTGTGGTGAGGGTCTACCCGTTTAGTCCGTCTGGGCCTAGGCCCCCAGGCCCACACCCTAGGCCACGTCTCATCGGAATCAGCTACGGGCTGTGGACGACCCGTGGGTAGCCTCTCGTAAGACCAAACCTGTGAATGCAAACATAATATGGAATTAGTTATTAATCACGAATATATTGGCACGTCAACGAAGAATATTAATGCTCAAACCTGTAACAGAGTGATGCAGGCGGCAATGGACTTGGCACCCTTTCTCGTAGCTTTGTGCAATGCTCGATATAGGTGCGCAAGGACAGCTGAACCCCACGAATAGGAGTATACCTCCTCAAGATCCTCCAAGAACACCATATACTTCGGATGCACCGTGTTTTTCTTTTGCGTCGGAAGTAATATAGATCCAATAATATACAAAAGGAATGCCTTCGTATACACCGAAAAATCATGAGGAGTGTAATCATCCGGTAGCTCGCCGTACTGCTCTCTCAGCCATTTAAGTTTTATGCCGTTGGTTGTAAGAGCTTCCCTTGGAATTCCCGGAAAATACTGCATAGCCATCTTCGCTATGGATGCAGACCCATTACTCGAAGTAATGGGTCTACCGTGACATGGGATTCCAAGTATAAATCCAACGTCCTCTAATGTAATAGTCATTTCACCAAACCGGAAGTGAAATGAGTTCGTCTCGCCCCTCCATCGTTCAACTAGAGCAGATATAAGGCAATCGTCGTGCCGAGCCCAAATCCCGCAATCGGTGAACACCGTCAAATTTTGATCTCGCAGTAGTTCTATTTGTTCCTCATTCAGTACCCACTCGGAATGGCCACTTGTGCTTTGACGTGTTTCCAAAACACCCCTATCGACACCGTTAAATACGTGCCTCGCGACGTGGTCATCGTCATCGTATAGGATTGATGTATCATGAGGTCCAGGGTTGAAATCCATATCTGTAAGAACAAAATATAATCGTACATTAACTTAGCGTCCATAATATTTACATTCCAAAACTGTAACTGAATCGTTAACCTAGCTTACCAACGCAATAACAATAGTCATTAAATCATTACTTTAATGTATGAAAACCATTCCTCACTTCCAACGACTCCGAACGCTTAATAACCCTAGCCGCCTTCGCTAGGGTTTGCTGACAGTTATGGGCTGAAAAGACGGTCGAAAAAGTTTGAAAGCGTAAAATTACGAAAATACCCCTATCGGGAGGCGAATTACGAAATGCCCCCTGGCATCGGGAAAAATCTCAAACGTGCTTTAGGACGCTATTCTAAGGCTGCTGAGTTCATCCTTGATCTAAAAAGTATTTTAGGGACTTTTCGTCAAAAAAGCCCGAACCGGTGTCCGGATCGAGCGCTTAAAAGCCCGTTCGGCAAAAAATTGCTACCGGCTTTGGAATGGCCCGGATTCCTGGGGAATGGCACTTCCCAGCCTTCGCTAGGGTGTGCTTACATTTACGGACAATATTGACGCTCGAAAAAGTTGACAGCGTGAAATTACGAAAATACCCCTCTCGGGCGGCGCATTGCGAAAATGCCCCCTGGAATCGGGAAAAGTCTCAAACGTGCTTTAAGACGCTATTCTAAGGTTGCTGAG
This sequence comes from Escallonia rubra, assembly GCA_033065855.1. Classification (NCBI taxonomy): domain Eukaryota; kingdom Viridiplantae; phylum Streptophyta; class Magnoliopsida; order Escalloniales; family Escalloniaceae; genus Escallonia; species Escallonia rubra. Next base: position 9,547 of record JAVXUO010002244.1, read on the forward strand.
TCCATCCTTGATCTAGAAAGCATTTTAGGGATTTTTCGTCAAAAATTCCCGAACCGGTGTCCGGATCGAGCGCTTAAAAGTTTCATAGGCAAATAATAACTACCGGCTTCGGAATGGCCCAAATTCGTGGGGAGTAACCCTAGCCGCCTTCGCTAGGGTGTGCTTACATTTACGGACTGAAAAGACGTTCGAAAAAGTTGAAAGCGTAAAATTACGAGAATACCCCTATCGGGAGGCGAATTACGAAAATGCCCCCTGGCATCGGGAAAAATCTCAAACGTGCTTTAAGACGCTATTCTAAGGCTGCTGAGTTCATCCTTGATCTAAAAAGTATTTTAGGGACTTTTCGTCAAAAAAGCCCGAACCGGTGTCCGGATCGAGCGCTTAAAAGCCCGTTCGGCAAGAAATTGCTACCGGCTTCGGAATGGCCCGGATTCCTGGGGAATGGCACTTC
>JAVXUO010002244.1:15000-247427 GCA_033065855.1 Escallonia rubra
GGGGAGAGGCGCTAACGGCAAAGCAAACAGCGAGAGGTACTATCGGCGGCAGCGACGACCCCACAAGACCCAAATGTTTGAACATAGAAATAAAAAATTAGAAACTTTTCTAAACATCAAAACAAATATGCATGGGAGAGCCGTTATCCATGCACTTTACAATCAAAATAGAGTCGCAACATTCTATTAGTGATTGCAATAACAAAACAATAATGCGCAATGCAATAGACTAATTAAATTATATACCACGTCTAATCGGACTGGACTGAGTAAGCTGCATTAAATAAATAAGGCATGTTACTTATTATCAGTTTACACCCAATATTAAATAATAAACTTTATTTACTAATATAGCCCAACATAAACTAATAAAATGATAAAATAAATCTACAAAAATGTAGTGTTTACACGTCATTATAAAAACATAGCGGGTTCTTAGCCTAGCATTTTTAGATACCTGTGATTTGCATTATCTCTCATCATAAAGAAACTTCCAGTCCAGTCAGTTTAGTCCAAATTAATTAGACCCGGTTTATTGGATAACAAGCCTAGTTAGCTAAGGTTAACCCAAGTTAAGTTAGAGTCAAGAAAAAAAGTTTGATAGAGACTTAAGGATCAATTTGAGACACAAAGTGATTGATGTGACTATGGAATGTATTTCCCGAATCTGGTATTATTCCTGACAGTTGATTAAAATAATTACTTATTTTGGGACATAATAATGCCCCAAAATTCGTCATAAAATATATAAAGATTCAGGGATAAACTGGTTGGTTTTTGACTAATTGGCCGATTAGTTAACTTTTGTCAATTTGCGATTTTATCACTTATTCTGACTTATCTCCAGCCTTGTATATTAGCATTGCTAATTTTATCAGATTGTGTGACGCTGAGCACTATCAAATGGCCCTTGGCCTTCATTTTTTTATAGTGAAAGCTTATTCTCTTTAGAGCTTGTATGTCATTTCTTTGTGAAGTGATACGACGTCTCTCTTGCGAATCTTACCCGTTCATATTCACTCTATAAAAGTCTTTTTCTAGTCTTTACATCGCGAATCATTCAAAGAACAGCCTCGAGTCTTCAAGGCAAGTTACTTTTATAGGTAACTTTTAATAGTTTTCTAGCTTAGAAATCATATAGATTGTCTCCCAATCCCGTAGTCGCATTTCAATTCAAAAACATAAAAAATAGTATTTTACATTTCTTGGTCTAAGTCTAAGTCCTGAAATGTAAACTACTTTCCATAGGATCAGTGTTGAATTACGGCCGTTTTGATTCTGATTAGTCCGATCGAATACGTAGATCACTTGACCCCCGGTGTCGAGTTCAAGCCAAATAATAATAAAAACTAGCTTAGGGTGAGTCTTATTGTATTCCACATTCTACATGTTCTTTAGGCCAAGAATCATTAAAAACGAAGTAGAGATCGAAAGGGCGCATCGGGTGCCTAACACCTTCATGTTGCGTAACTTAGTTTATGGACCATTCGCTTGGTTTCGATAGATCAGTCGTCTTTTTGGACACTTTTGAATCATTTTCAATTTTTTTTTCTTATTAAATAAGATGGCAACTCCCTAAATCCTTTCGAAATTTTTTCCGAAGTGGTACATCACAAAACCTTTTATACAAACTTCCATTCATCATGAAAGTTGTAGCGGCCCATAACTTCAATGTAGTCATTTTCCACGTGGTTTATTATTGTTAAGCTTGATAAACTACCCACAACCACAATCAAGTCATGGGGATTATCTATAATTAAAATGTGAAAAATGGCCATGTGGGTCACTTTAGTCTCCCAGCGAAGTGAGAAAGAGAGAGTTGTGAGACGTGGGTAAGGTGGAAGACGTGGGTGACATGGTTGGCTTTCGCCTTTATTTGCAATGTTATTTAAGGCATTACAACATGCTTTGTAAGAGGGAATAAGCTCAACCCCAGACAGGTTCTGTGATACATAATTCATGTGCAGCTCTTGCACGTTCATTACCGATGCTTCTAAACAACGTGTAAGTGATAACATTCTAACAAACTAAGATCTTCTTCCTCAGAATACACCCCTTAATTCCCATCATTTTTTTTACTTACCACTTGATCTGATTTACATTGACCTTGTATTGGTTTCCTCCAAGAACGTGGCACTATACGGTTTCTTGTTAATGGTTTCCTAGATACTGTCTTCATAATTCGAAGAAAATAACTTAAGCTAGCTAGCTAGCTATTCACCGTTCATGTTATGAGTAACAGGATTTTAGCATGAAATTGTTTCCTTCTGTAGAATTTATCACTTTTAGTACATCCTGGAGAGGGTGCCCGCTGTAAAAAAAATTCTTTTTTTGATTTCTTTTTTTTTTGTTTTTAATTTTAAATTACTTGATTTCCCTATAACCTCGAATTTGAGCACCAAGAATCGCCTCTTCCAAGTTCTTGAATTCTGCCCATAGTTCTAGATTTATACCCGCAGGAAATTTTGTGATACTATTATATTGAAAAGCTATAACTATCTTGTCACGTGGGTCACGATAGACCACACCCCCACCACCAATTTGATTCCTATTATTTTAACATGCGACTATTTGGGTAATTTTATAGTCAAAGTCCTAGAAAAGCATATGTACTCTAAGAAAAGGCGGCCAACCACTCGGATTAAGGTTCAGGTGCATGCGCGAGGGCGAGGGCGAGACTGCCTGTATACTTTTCTTCAGCACGAATGTCCACCAATCGATCCATTGACTTAAGGGTGTCCTTAACAGCATCTCCATGTAATCTCTTTCTTCTATATATAAGGGTGGAGTCTTGGGATCTTGATAGGAGTAAAGTTCCTGCAACAATGGTTTATGAGAAGCCATCTTCCAAAAACTTAACTCCCTATATGTCCATCTTTTACTTACAGCGGACATGAGGTAGGAGTCATGGAAGTCGCAATTGATTATTTTAATAAGAACACTGCTAAAAAGCTGTTAGAACAGAGTTCTCTTAATTTGTCTAGTTCTGACAAGTGAGAGAGTTCGCATGAAAAGAGAGGAAGATGGATTCAAATGCCGATGAGGGAGTACAACCCCAAAGTGAGCAAATCAACCTTATAGGAAAAAATTTAACTGCTAAAGAATCTTCCTCTTACCCATTATATAGTAACAATCAATGGTCGCTACATATTTCTAATGGCTTTTATCAAAAGTTAGTGTGTAGCTCAGAAGCCATATTAGAAGTATAGTGTACAAGACTTGGAAGACAACTTTGATCCTCTTAGACAAAAGACTCCTACCTCTTTATAGACATCCACCTCTTCAATGGATGGACTAGATCAATTCGATCCTACAGCTACAATAATTCATCCAGACTGTTCTCCACTTATGTCTAACGTTTCATACAATTCTACCTATCTCTAAAACACTCTAGAGTAAACTAAACAATTTTGTACAACTCTAGACTCTTTTGACAAATAGACATTCCATCCAGTACAATTTTACGTAATCATCGCATGCATTACAAGTGTTTGCGCCACAAATGACCTCACAAGTTGTGCGGGGAGTTACAACTTGTTGACTTCCCCGCAAAAATATATTTTTTGACTATTAGTTGTCGCAATGTAGAATGTTTTAGCGGCGTGCAACCTTGCTACAACTTAGGTAGAAGCAAAGACTTTTCTAGTCCATTTAAATATTATTATGGTGAACAAGCAAACATATAGAAACACATAATAATACCATATTTGCATCGTCTTTTGGAAAATTCGGGAACAGGATTAAAATCACAAAGCGCATGCCAGAATTCAACGACAGATTTTCTATGCTTTTGACTTACTTTATGTTTTTTAGCAATGCCACTAAACTTTGTTGACACATATGCAATGTTTTCTACTTTTCACCGCTTGTTACCCAAAACTTGGAAAAACTAAATAACCCAGAGTCATCAAGTAGTCAAAGTACGCAAATAAATAACGTTTAAGCAAAATACATTATAAAAGCAACATGTCTCATGTGAGCTAATGGTTTGCTTGAAAAGAGCCCTAACAGAAGTGCACTTCGCATGGTAGTCTCTTTTATATCTGCCATTGTCTCTAGATTGCATGTAGGCTTGTGAATGTTTTGGAGTGTCCAAACCCAATAATAATTGGATCCAATTGAATTTGGAACACCAAATATTTGGATTGTATTGGGTAGAATTTTGATCTGTTTATCCAAAAGTAATCTAGACTTATTCCAATTGAAGCAATCTTTATGGGTGTTAGCCGAGTTTGATTCGAACAAAAGTTATACAAACCGAGTTTGAACATGTGTCTGCTCACCTCGGACTCAATTCTATACAGCCCTAGTGAGGTTTGATGGTGGCGCGTGAAGACTAGGAAAGAAGAGGCGGGGGAACGAAAAAAAAAAAGAGTTGACGAGTTATCAATCTATATATATAGCCCTAAAATCCCAAAAGCAAGCGTGGTTTGCAAAACGCCTTGGGTACTCGACTTGACCTTAGTACGGCTTATCATCCGCAAAGTGATGGACAGTCGGAGAGAACGTTGGTGAAGCAATGCAATTTGTACCGGAACTAATATGCCATCCTCTTAAGGGCCATTAACAATACAATACAATCATGCTAAAAGTGCAAAAAACAACACAGTTCAATCTAGTCCAAAACGATCTAATGTGAAGACAAAACCATATCAACTAAGTTACCATTGAAACTGAACAAATATGGTGAGTTGTCGATATGTGAAACAAGAAGCAACATATTACCCAACAAGCGAGACAATTACAGATAGTTGAATAAACTGCCTACGATTTGGAATATTAAATGTCGGTAACTATCAAATTCTAGCGTGAAGTCATGGAAACAATTTCCAATAGCCTTTTTGAATTGATCCAAAGAAATAGACGTATATAATGAAAAACAAAGGTTGAACCGTAAAAGGTTAACAATTTAATGCACCCTAGAAATTAAAGTTGAAGTCCAATTTAACACGGAACAACAGTCGCTAAAAAAAGAAGACATCGTGAATTCAATTTAGCTCAGTGAAATTCAGGCCATGACTAGAGGCTATATAAAAAACATAAAAATAAGCAAAAGGATGAACAATCCAATTTATTGCCTAAAGCAAACAAGTATTAATTGGAGACTAGGAGATAATTTTTCTATAACGGCGAAGGCGATACATATATAACCCTTAACGCAAATTAGTAAAATCTTCTAATCATAATTGCAAACACAAAACCTACATTAGATAACAACATGTCATTAAAGTACCAATCCAGAGTTTGTAATACTGAACCCATCAAAAATTCTGACAATCATTTATCAAGTTATCTAACAATCATTTATCAAGTTATACCTAGTCGTCGAGGAAGCCAGCCGTTTGAATAAATAGAGACCTACCATCCAAGTCCTCGCTCTATATATAAGAACTCTAGCTCTCTCATTTTCCCTCAAACCAAAACCTTCTCACAATCCGAAAACTTCATGGCTGACGAAGCGTACGATATAGAGGTCATATTCTCAATCTCCGCCGCTAAAATATTCAAGGTTTGTCCTTGACGGCGACAACCTCTTCCCCAAGATCCTGCCTGCTGCTATTAAGGGTGTTGAAAATTTTGAGGGAGATGAAGAGTTGGAAGAATAAAACTTATCACTTTTGGTGAAGGTTAGTTTCTATTATCGAAACATTATGTACGTACTTGCATAATTTGTTGAGTGAAATGTTGCTTGTTTCTCCGATCATTAGAAGATAATGGATTGGTGATAACAAAACCTTTGTTTAATGCATTTAGTGATATGGCGTATATTCTGAGAATTTTTTTCTCTTTTGATAAACTTCGAAGAACTAGTCAATTAAAGAGCAAGAAGAATCAGATTTATGAGATTGACAAGGAAAACTTTACCTATAGTTATAGTCTAATCGAAATCGAGGGTGATGCATTGATGGGCGACCTTGAGTCAATAACATACTTAAGATCGTACCTTCTACTAACGGAGGATCCGTTTGCCTATATCGAAGCATAAATTATATTAAAGGCAACACTCAAATCACATGATAGTAAAAAAAGTCCGACAAAGACAAAGCTATTGGAATATTCAAGGTTGTCGAGGTTTCCTCCAAGCAAATTTTGATACCTACAACTAATATGGAGATCACACGTAATCCGACCTTAATTATCAATTTAAGTGTGACTTTTGGTTCCTCGTTTTCTTTTTCTGGGTGGCTTTGGCTCAAATTGGTAGAATTCGGCCTCGTAATATTTCTTGAATATTTTATATCATATTTTTTCTATATGGGTTGCTATAGAGTAGAGATCTTCTAAGCTTTTCGTGAATATTTGCTTGTGGGATTACTTCTTTTTTTCACTTTGAATGTCATTGTTGTGATATTGTTATACGATTGCATTGAAGAGTCCATACACTTACCAATGTGTCTTGACGCTTTTTGTGAATATTGATCAAAATTAGTTAATTACATAAAAACAATTGTAAGCTCGGATTATCAAACCTTAAAGCTAGCAAAACCTAAGCCATAAATGAAGAAGAAAATGGTCTATCAGCTGGCAAATAATAAAAAGAACCAAAAACAAGTATGTTAGAGTTATTAAGGATGGCATACGGGGTACCGCGCCCCGCCCCAACCCAGGTTGCCTTATCCCCATATTGTCCCATATTTAATTTAGCCCGCCCTAGCTCATCCTATTTGATCCATCCCACCCCATTTTCCTGATTCAAAACAGGTCAACCCATTTAGTTTTCAATTCTTTTTGTTTTAAATTAGTCCCTTTTTTTTAGCAAAAAAGCTATATTCTTTATTCCGGTTGCCAATGGACAGAGGACGCTGTTGGGTTAGACAGCTGGCACCGCTCAACGACATTGGCTGCCAAAGTTGGACAACGGCGGACACTAGCTGCTGGAGTTGGTTGGAAACTTACGAGTTGCTGCTTAATCTGGCCAATGGCGGTTGGCGACGGTTGCTACCCGATTTAATTGGTGGTAGTCAGCAACGATGATTGGTAGTGTCAAGTCCCACATCGACAATACATGGGGTTTGGGATTGGTTCTTATACCTGGTGGGCTTCTCCAACTCTTGAGCATGCTTTTGGGTTGGACACCAGGTTCAACAGGTAGAACTGTCGCCAGCCGCAGCTGCAGGAGTTTTCTAGCCCTAGCGTCGGTGATTGTAGGCATTGGGTGGTGGCAGTGACTGCCAGCACCATAGGGCGATGCCGAATGGCGGCGATCTAGGGGGCTGGCAGAGGCGTTAGGCATCGGTCGGTGGTGACTACTGTAGGCTTGTGTGTGTTTGGGGGGGGGGGAGAGAGAGAGAGAGAGGCGATGAATGTAGGTTAAGTTTTTAAACTCTACTTGGGTTAAGTTGGGAAAGAAAAAGAAATCCAAATATCCCCAATTAAGTCAGCTCCCCCTTTGTCTTATATCTATTTAGAGCATCTTCAAATAATTATTAGAAGTATCGAATTACTTCCCATTATCAGTGATCAGGACCTTCAGAACCCCAAAGCGACAGACAACATTCTTCTAGAAGAAGTCTTCACACTTCGCAGATGTTATCGTGGCCAAAGCCTTGGCCTCAGTCCATTTAGTGAAATAATCGATGGCGACTATCACGAATCGCCGTTGCCTGGTAGCCATCGGAAAGGGGCCCAAAATATCCATTCCCCACATTGCAAACGGGATTGGGGAAGTTCAGATACTAAGGGGCACCGCTGGTGTGTGCGTGAGTGGGGCAAATTTTTGACATCGGTCACACCTTTTCGTGAACTTACACTACAAGAAAAAGGACTTTTAGCGACGGATATTTCCGTCGCTAAAACCCTAAATCCGTCGCCAAAGACTTTTAGCGATGGGCACCCCATCGCTAAAAGTCCGTTGCCTATAACCCCGTTGCTAAAAGATTAGCGACGGAATTATGTCATCCGTTGAAAAAAATTACTTTTACCGATGGAATTATTTACCTTTAGCGACGGAAAATTCCGTCGCTGGAAAATTCCGTCGCTAAAAGTATTTTCTATATTTTAAAAAAAAAATCTGAATTTCTGAATTTCGCCGGCAGTGGGTTCTTGGCCGGTGGAGTCCTCGCCTCGCCGTCGCCATTCACCGATCATTTATACTTCCAGATCGGCGCGTCCACGGCTCCACTCGTTCCAGATCTGAGCCGAGCTCAATAGAGAGAGTCGACTCAAGGAGGCAGGAGCCCCTGCCGTGTCCGCGTGTCACCGTCGACCGTCGCAGGTGAGTGGCCGTCGCAGGTGAGTGATCGTCACAGGTGAGGGGGTACATTAGCCCCCCGTTCATACGTAGCTCCACCCCTGTGTGTCGGCGAGCGGTAGAGGCGGCGGGGGGGTGGGGGTATGGCAGCGGGTTGGGTGTGTGGGAGGTGTTAGAAAGAGAGAGACTGAGAGAGAGAAGAAGGGAATGGTGTGAGCGGCGGGGAGAAAAGAACGAAAGGGTAGGGTTTTTTTTTAATTTTAAGGACTTTTACCGACGGATTTTGGCCGTTGGCAAAAGTCCGTCGGTAAAAGTCATTTTCAATTTTTTTTGGCAAAAGAAAAAAAGGGAGAAAATCAAAAATAAAAATTAGCGACGGAATATTCCGCCGGTTAAAGTCCGTCGGTAAAGATCCGTCGCTAAAGATCTTTACCGACGAAAAATCCCTCGAATTTTTTTTTTAACAACGGACCTTTACTGACGGAAAATTCGTCGGTAAAAGTGACTTTTAGTGACGAATTCGAATCCGTCGCTAAAAGTCCGTCGAAAAAAGCTATTTTTCTTGTAGTGTTAATCGCATCTCTCTGCATCCCTGGCCAGTAATAGCCTTACCTCAAGATTTTGTGCGCCAGGTTTCTTCCACCCAAGTGTTGTCTGCAAATACCTTCATGAACCTCCTGTAACGCATAATCTGCTTCTTTAGGGCTTAGACACTTAGGTACGGCAGGCTAAAAGACTTCTTGTATAGCACTTCATCTACAAGAGCGAATTGAGCAGCTTTAGCACAGAAATTGTCGGCCTCGCTTTGCTCTCAAGGTAACGCTCCCAAGATGAGGTACTGAATAATTGGGTCCATCCAGCAAGGTTCATGTTCTACCACATTCACTTCCTTTGAGAGCTGGATACTTTTTTCTTGGAGGAACTCAATGTATATTGCACGTGAGAACTCCGAAATGTCCTCGGAAGTCAGTCTTGATAGTGAGTCTGCTTGGGCATTTTGGTCTCGCGTATGTGGCGGATGGAGAAATTTTTGAACTTAGCAGCTTCCGTCCTCACGGCCTGTAGATATTGGGTCATTCTATCATCTTTCGCTCCATATTCTCCTAAGATATGATTCACAACTAACTAAGAATTGTTGTGTACGAAATGATAGTCGACTTTCAGAGAGTGTGCCAACCTTATTCCTGCTAGTAGCCCTTCGTACTCAGCTTCATTGTTTGATGCCTGAAAGTTGAAGCGAAGGGCATACTCAATCACGAACTTCTCAGGGTTGATAAGTATAAGCCCGGCTCCGCTACTTCCTACCTTGGAAGAGTCGTCGACATAAAGGAGCCAAGGATCCGAAACTTCTGAAAGAATCAACTGCGGGGGGTCTTCCGGTATTGTGCACTCAACAACAAAATCTGATAAGGCTTGAGCCTTAATTGCTGTACGGGGTTGGTACTTGATATCAAATTCAACCAGTTCCACCGACCAGTTTACCAATTTCCCCGACGCATCAGGATTTTGGAGAACTTTCCCCAATGGCTAATCAGTCAATACAACGATGGTGTGTGACTGGAAGTATGGTCTCAGTTTTCTCGCCGATGTGACAAGGGCAATGGCCACTTTGTCTATTCGAGGGTACCTCGTCTCCACGTCTTGTAGGACCTTGCTTATGTAATAAACAGGTCTTTGCTTGCCTTCCTCTTCTCGGATTAAAACCGTGCTTACCGCTACCTCACTAATCGATAGGTATAAGAACAAGTCTTCACCAGTAACCGGTTTTGTAAGAAGCGGCGGGGACGATAAGTAATGCTTCAATTCCTCGAACGAATTTTGGCATTCTTCTGTCCACTCGAAATTTTTCGCCTTCCTGATAGCCTTAAAAAAGGGAAGGCATTTTTCCGCTGATTTGGACATGAACCTTCCTAAAGCAGCCACTCTTCCTGTAAGCTCCTGAACCTGCTTGATTGTCTTAGGCGACTTCATGGCATGAATAACGCCTATCTTCTCTGGGTTAGCTTCGATACCCCGCTGAGATACCATGAATCCTAAGAATTTCCCTGACGCTACGCCAAACGCACACTTGAGTGGGTTTAGCTTCATGTTGTAAGCTCTCAGGATGTCAAAGGTTTCTTTGAGGTCTTTCACATGAGCCTCTGAGTCTACACTCTTTACCAGCATGTCATCCACGTATGCCTCCATATTTTTCCCGATTGAATCGCGGAAGATCATGTTAACGAGGCGCTGATAAGTTGCCCCCGCATTCTTGAGTCCGAAAGGCATGACTTTGTAGCAATATAATCCCCATTCTGTAATAAATGAGGTCTTGGGAATATCATCTACGCACATCTTGATCTGGTTGTAACTAGAATACGCATCCATGAAACTTAACAGCTCATGACCCAAAGTTGCATCAATCAAGATATCAATTCGTGGTAGCGGGTAACTGTCCTTTGGGCAGGCCTTGTTGAGGTCAGTGAAGTCGATGCATATGCGCCAACGGTCGCTCGACTTGGGTACCATCACTACATTGGCGATCCAATCAGGGTATGATATCTCCTCAATGAATCCGGCTGCCAACAACTTGTCAACTTCTTCCTCGATTTTTACTTGTCTTTCAGGAGCGAATGTCCTCTTCTTTTGCTTGACCGACTTCTTGAGCGGGTCCACATTCAATTTATGGGTGATCACTTCCGGATCAATCTCGGGCATATCCAATGCCGTCCAAGCGAAGATATCTGAGTAGCTTCGCAATAAGTCCACAAGCTTGAGCTTGAGGTCGTTTGACAAGCCTGTCCCTACGCTTACTGTTTTCTCTTGGTTTCCTAGATATAGCTCGATATCAATGAGGTCTTCAGCGGGCTTACCTCTTTCGACTTTGGTCTCATCCCTCAAATTTTCAATCATGAGGGATTCATTGGCTCTGTTTCGGCATGACGCCATGTAGCACTGCCGAGCCACCACCTGGTCTCCCTTGACTTCCCCAACTCTATTCTCCGTGGGGAATTTCATTTTCATGTGGTATGTTGATACCACCGCCCTTAATTGGTTTAACGCTATTCGGCCCAAAATTGCATTATAGGCCGAAGGAACACGTACCACCACGAAATCTAGCATCAGCTTAGCTTGGGTCGGAGGGGCACCCACAATCACTGGTAATGCAATAATTCCCTCGCAAACAACAGGGTGGTTAGAGAAACCGTATAGAGGCGTATCTATCTTCTGTAAGCGGTCAGAAGGGATGTTCATTTTTTGAAACGCCTCATAAAAGAGTACTTCCGCTGAGCTCCCATTATCTACGAGGATTCTTTTCATGTCGAAGTTTCCTACCCGAAGTGTAACTACCAGGGGGTCGTCATGAGGTGTTCTTGTATCTCCCACATCGTCATCAGAAAAGGATATTGTTGGGGCGGTTCTATCTTCTGCTTTTTAGTCGACGGTCCCACAGTTGTGAGGACTTCTTTTGCGTAAGCTTTTCGTCCTTGTCCGGAAGAGCCTCCTGGGGCGATTCCTCCCGAGATAGTATTGATGACGCCCACATTTTCTTGCACTTCTTCTCTTCCCGCTAAGGGAGTGGCTTCCTTTTTTTCATTTCTCCGATTGACATACCCTCGCAAGTGTCCGCGTTTGATAAGAGCCTCTATTGCACGCTTGAGCGATTCACAATTGTTGATGGTATAGCCATGGTCATTGTGGTAACGGCACCACAAATTCCTATCTCTCTGACTAGGCGCCGATCTCATCTTGTCTGGTCTTTCCAGTATCTCTTTATCCTTTATCTCATGGAGAATCTGCGATGGTCTAGCAGTCAATGGCGTCAGATTCTTCATGTCGAACATCTCTTTGGGGCGCCTTTCGTCCCTTCTTGAACGCTTAGAACTCCGTCCACCTCTTGGACTATCTTCTCGAGCTCTCTTTTCTTGTTCTTGCCCATTTTCTCCTCGGTGTCCCTTGTGGGTTTCCAAGTATTCTTCGGCCTGGATGTACTTGTTGGCTTTATCCAACAAGGCGCTCATGCTTCCAGGGGGGCTTTTATTTACCGCAAATACAAACTTGGTTGTAAGACGAAGCCCGCGCATAAAAGCTGTGTACTTTACTGACTCATCCAGGTTATCTATTTCCAATGTCGCCGCATTGAAGCGTCCCAAATACCGCGACAAGGATTCGTTTCTTTCTTGGACCACATTGAGGAGACTGGCTGAGTTCTTCCTCCGAGTTTGGCTACTCACAAAATGTTTCTGAAACAAGTCCGACAACTGGGCGAAGGAATGGATGGACCTGGGTCGTAGAGACTTAAACCATGCATGTGCTGCCTTCCTCAAAGTGGTTGGGAATGCTCGGCACATGACGGCATCTGAGACCGGGAGGAGTAACATATTCATTTGAAATTGATAGACATGCTCTCCAGGATCTCCACTCCCATCATATAAATCGCACTGTGGCATCTGAAAATTAGGAGGAAGCTTCGCCTTCTCAATTGTTTTGGAGAGAGGGTATCCAGAATCCTCCCTTGGGAGAGTGAATTCCTCTGGGCAAGGCCCGAAGATGGTTTTGTGAGAAGTTTGTCCTTGGGGACAAACTTTTCGTGTGGAGCCATGGATTCGTCCTTGGGGACAATGCCTTTGGTCCGCCCAGCATCGACTTCGAATTTCGCCGCCTACAACGGGAGGTGAATTCGTGCTGTCCTCTATTGACTTCTGGCATCGGAAACATGATCCACTTCTGGTGACATGTTTCTCAGTTTCTTGTTCTGGACCTTGAGGTCAGTCTAAGACGAAGGTCGCTGGGATCCAGATGGGTCTGGTTAGTGGAAATCGTCGGGGCCACCGATTCAAGCTTTTTCTGTAAGATAGTTACCACGCCCTTAAGTTCGTGGACTTATATATATATATATATATATATATATATATATATATATATATACACACACACACACACACACACACACACACACACACACACACACACATCCTCCTAGTATGAATTATGGTCCTTCATTCAAGGAACCAAGAATCATTTTCCAAGGAATCCAAAACAATAATTCTTCAGTCCCAGAAACCTTAGAAAATAATCCTCGGTTCCCTGAATGAAGGACCATAATTCATACTAGGAGGATGTGTGTATGTGTGTGTATATATATGTATGGGCCGATCCCTATCTAAAGCCGGAGAGAACTAAATGTTTCTCCTACTGTTATCTCGTCGTCCACTTCATGCAGTGGACGACTCAGATGGTTTTATTAATTTTTTTTTATGTTTTTCACGTAACCGATACAAAATGTAGAAGTTAGCATATTGTGCAAATTCTTCCATCTCTGCCCTTCAGCCTTTTCTTTTCCCTTCTCTTCATATTTTTCTAACCGTTCCAATCTACCAACAACATTCTCATAGGGTGGGATCTGGGATTGGATCACTACCCTTTGTTAGGATTTTCACCTTACTATGGTGATTTAGTAGAGGAATTTCCAATTTATATGTCTGTTTAATTCTCATTTGGTGTGTTCTACTCGGTTGTTAGTTTTCCTTTCTATCATAGTGGTCAATGCATTACACGTACCTCCCCCTCTTAACTGCTGACCCACCAGCATCGATGATGATTATTATAACGGCTGAAGTCACCACCGAAACCTCACTAGTGACGCTTGTAAACCCCAATAATATCTACGACACTGGCACCGCTGAAGTCCCACTAGTGCCGCTTGCGGCCTTAGCAGAAAACGTAACGAGCAGAGAAGAGGGGGGTAGATCCATGTGTGTGTGTGTGAGAGAGACAGACTGACTGACTGACTGAGTAATCCGTGTGTGTGTACGCGCGCATGTGCGTGTGTTTAAGGGAGAACGATCTGCAGTATGGGAGGTGTTGGGCGGTGGCCGATAGTGGTTGGCAAGGCCAATGGTGCAAACTACATTGTTGGGGCTTCAGAGAGTATGACATAGAGAGGGATAATATGTAGAGCGAGAGAGAGGGAGTGAACAGGTGGAAAGGAAAGTTGGAACTATCTAAGCTTGAAGAGAAGAGAAAGGTTTGAGGGGCAGAGGTCGAAGAATTTGCAAAATATGACAGCTGCTACACTCGCAGTTACGCGAAAGACTTTTAATATATATAAAAAAAAGCCATCTCAGCCATCCATTACACAAATTGGACGACGAGATGACAGTTGGAGAAATAGTTAGTTCTCCAACTTTAGATAGGGATCGGCCCCAATATTTGTACACACACACACACATGGAGCTAATCCGTTGATATCACGGGAAACTTTAGCTAAGTTTCCAGCACGATCTGGTCCATCCTTGAATGAAGGACAGATCAGATCTAGTTTCTCTATAAAAAAAAAAGAAGATTAAAGTTTTCCGATGCATGATCATTTTGACCAAATTGCCCCTAGATCTCTTTCCTTTTTGGGGAATAGTGCCCGTCTGCTTTATAATGTAACAAACGATTTTGGATTTGACATGTCGTCAGCAAAAAATCGTACGCTACATTATGTAACGGACTACCTTTTTCTTCCAATTACCACATCTGTCCCCTTACCGTCCAGAACATTATCTAGTGGACGGGAAGGCAAATATACCCAAACAAACCCTAATTGTCAGCTCTATTTTCTTGTTCAACATCTTCAATATCATGAGCTCCACTTGTCTCCATTTTCAGCTCCCTTGATGCCCTCCAAGTTCCAAGCTTTAAGCAAGGAAGTTCCAAGCTTCAATCACAATAAAGTTTTCAAGTCTAGTCCTCTAAGTGATTTAGTCCACAACATCCCCGCCTTTGAAAAATCCCTACGAAGGATTTGTAAATTCAAAGTCGCCATCTTATTTACTAGGAAAAAAAATGACTCTAAAGTGTCCAAAAGGATGACTAATCTATCGAAACCAGGAGACGGGTCCCAGTACCAAATTACGTAACGGGGAGGTGTTTGGCACTCGCCACGCCTTTTTGATATATACTTCCTTTTTTAATGATTTTTGGCCTAAAGAACATGTAGCATGCAAAGTATATAAAACTCATCCTAAGTTAGCTTTTATTAGTTTTTTTGGCTTGAGCTCGATAACTGAGGTCAAATGGCCTACGTATCCGATCTGACTAATTGGATTCAAAACCGCCGTAGTTTGACACTCATCCTACTGAAGGTAGTCTACAATTCGGGAATTAGGCTTAGACAAAAAAAAAATTTAAAGTAACCTTTTTGTTGCTTTGATATGAAGTGTGACTACGGGAAAGGGACGACAATCTATATGATTTCTACTCCATGGAAACTTTAATAAAGATTACCTCATGATACAGCTTGCCAGGATGACTCAGGAACTTCACGAAAACTCTAAATAGAAAAAGTATAAGAAATTAAAGCCTCACCCATAAAATGAAGGCCAAGATCCCTTTTTATAGTGCTCAGGGTTACAGAATTTGATAAGATTGGTAATGCCAATCTCCACGGCTGGAGATAAGTCAAAATAAGTGATGCCGGTTAGTAAAAAACCAGTCGGTTCACCCCATTTATTAAAAATATTTTTTCCAATTTGCGACATTATCTAACCCTAATTTCAGTAATTATCTCTGAAATTATAAAAGATACCAGATTTAGGATAAAGTCATTTCTTAACCATAAGATAGGTTCATTTGATCTTCACATCAAGGATAAATCACGGATTATTTTCTAAAGTCATTATAATAAAATACATCACTTAAGATAATCTAGGCAATTGATCAAACATAACTACGTGAACTGGACTAATGAAGTAGACTAGACTGACGAATTGGATTGGACAAGCAGTGGACGGGACTGGACTGTACTGAACTGGACTGGACAATTGAACTAGACTGGATCACATTAATTAAATAAATTTGACTTAATAATTTATTTGAAACGCGTTACTAAGCCCCGACTCAATAACTTCTTTTAGTTAATAATGAATTTCATTATTTAATTAATTAAAAAATATCTATAAAAATGAGGTGTTTACACTTATGATCCTCAACGTCTACCTTCTTGCTCCTTTGCTTCATGGTGGAATGAGCTTCGCTAAGTAAGTCCCTTCCACTCAAACAATTCTGAAATTATAATCCTTGCCATGTGCACAATCTGGGGAATCTATAAGTTACGAAATGAAAAGTTTTCAACTCTCTATCCATCTCCCCTCTCTTAGCCAAGGACATAATCGATCATCATATACACCAATATAACTTGGCTGCCTTCCGCCAAGCACAAGGGAGGACCCTGCTAACAAAGATCAGTCACATTCAATTACTTGGTCCCTCTCCCTCAGGGGTTATCAGAATCAGTTTTGATGTATCTTTCATCCGGCAAAATGCGTCTGGAGGGATTACTGTAATACCCTGGATTTTTGGGTACTTGTTTAAAGAACAATTAAAAATTATTATGACTTTGGATTGAGTATTGGACCTTAGATAATTTATTTGGAGTCCTTTTAGATGTGAATTTTAATATCTAATAGTATTAGTGGCTAATGTAACTGGATTGGGAAAAAAAAAGAAGAAGAGAGATTTCGACTTGGATTAGGATTTTAAGTCATATTGTGATTAGATTAGTGATGGGGGCTATTAGTGGTAGAATAATTACACTAGGACTAAGGAGTTTAGTGGTGTTATAATTACACTAGAAATTGGGACTTCAAGTTATATTAGAATTAGATTTGCAAATTATATAAGGGAGAAGAAGACATAAGAGTCTTCATACATTTTTCGAGACAAATGAGAAGAAAGAGAAAAGAGTCAAGTGCATTATTTAAGTATTCAAGCAAAAAAGTGGTGATTGATCTAAGATAAAAAGTCGACTGCATTCTTTTGGATATTCAAGCAAAAAGACGGTGATTGATTCAAGATAAAGATGATATTCTTGACATGATATTGTTAATTTGAAGTGAAAGATCTAAGATAAAGTGGAGATTATTGGCATGATATTCGTTACTTTGAAGTAAGGGTTCTTATGCCATCTTTTCGTTTTATACACGAGATCTATGTGCTACCGTTTGATTCTAAAAATATATTTAAGCCTATTATTGATCATCAAGTTTATTTTTAACGTTACTCATAAATTTTTTATACTGTCTTAACATTTGCGTTAAATACGGTTCCATGATTTATAAAAGTTATCTGTTCTTTTATTTTTGCAAAAGGTCATTCGCAATTAATTACTACTCCACGGCCGTTCTCTATTCACGGCCAAAATGGTTGCCTTTCAAAAATCCAAGGCCATGTGTCTCTTTTCTATTGGTTCTTGACATTTTATTTCATAAATTTCAATGATGGACCTTTTACCCAGATTTGCTAACGAAACAACCCCCACATTTTTGCCACGTGTCACGTTTTTGGTGGTCCTTTGGTTATTGATATTCTTCTTTAATTCTCTCGGTTTTCGTGCATTTACTTTTCATCTCAAAATTGTTTTTGACGATATCTCATTCATCCGGTTTTCAATTGAGCTGAATTTTATTTCGTTGAATTCATATTTTCGTTCTCTTCAGTTTAAGTCTACAATGATTATTTTTTCACTTCGAATGAATATTCGCTATATTTAGCAAATTACTTTGTGGATGATATTTGTGTTTAAAAGTCACTTTTAATTATCGTGACTTATATGTAACGTGCCTGCAACAATATTCGACATGGTATAACCATGATTTGTGATGCTTAATAATAAGCGATTTGTGTATGTGACACCCACAAGTTTTGGTAAATATATTTTGATATTCGACTTATTGGTTATGTAACCCCTTTTTGGGTTGATTTGTTATTCGTGTTTGAATCGGTATTCGACTTACTGATTATTTAACCTCATTTTTCGGTCGCTTCTGTTATTCGCGTATGAAATTCGATTGAGTTATCAGAATTCCTATTTATTGGTTCTATTTGATAACTCATATTTGTTATTCGTTTTTTTTGTAACTCTCTTTTGGTCAACGCAATCATTCATTTGTTACATTTGATTGAGTTATCTAAATTTTTATTTATTGGCTCTATTTGATAACTCTAGTTTCGTATTCGTTTTTGGCCCTCTGTGTGTAAGATCTTTTACTGGGCAATTTGGGCTCACTCCTTTGTTTTTCGTTTCCTTTTCCTTCCAGGCCAAAAGCAGCACGAAGAAATAGATATTAGTGTAGCGGTGAAAATTGCTCTGGTTTCTGATATTGAGAATAGAGCTTATGATTTCTTTAGACGAATTATTGGTTAGTTGATTTATATTCTTTTGGATTTAGATATTTAGTCTAAGAGACTTGTAATAAAGTTTTGAAGTATTTTGGAATTAAGTTTTTGAAGGGATTGTATATAAGTGTTGGATTTTTTGGAATTAAATATTTGAGATTTAGATAATTGTGTTTGTGGTATCCTAGATGCTCTGCTCTGCCTTTATAATAGTTATGTCATTGATGTNTGGATTTTAGTTTAAGAACGTGTTCGGAGGTTCGGGGCGTTACAATTACTATAGTCATTCAGAACGAATCTGGTCTCTTCGTGGCAACTAGAGAAATTCATTTATTGCACTACCGAACTGCAAAAATGACAGAAGCACTAGCTACACGAGAAGCCCTACATCTAGCCACCTAGATTCAGCTAAATTAAATCATACTTGATTGCCGAAGTCTGGGGCGACGCTCCCTGAAGCAACTCCTCATTTTTTAAGCTCTCACTGCCAACCGCTCCGCTCATGTTGTGCCAGAACACTCTCCCTCGAACACCGGGGAGACCACATGGATAGCTACCCCTCCATCTTGGTTCCAGCACAATTATAAAAACCTAGAAGGCATTACTGCTCAAATATAACCACATAATCATATTGTATTTTGGAGATTTAAGATTTTAATGAAACTCAAGAATCATGAAATGGAATAAATCAATGTTTATTTTTTCTTTGTAATTGCTGATACACTTTTGCCATTCAAATAGCCGCTCAATATGAATCTCCCTGCTATAACTGCAAATAAACACTTTTTTTGTTACAAAATGTTGTGTCCAACACATATACCGAGAGAAGATTAAAGTAAGATGGGAAACACTAATAGATTCACCGGTTCAATCCTCTTCGTTGGTAGTTCAACACACTAAGATGTTATTGCACAAATCACATGTTTTTCAAGCCTCATAATGTGCAGATATTGCATGTTTCTCTAGGTACGAAAGAGGCATAACAAAAACACACTAAAGAGTGAGATCACAAGAAATTGACACCATGTATATACGTGGTGGGTGTAGGGGGTAAGGGGAAAAGAGAAAGTATGAAAGCGAGGGGTAGTGCACCGTTTTGTAACAGTTGCAGATCGGAACTGCTTTGATCTAAGTAGGGATTACATTCGGATGTCCCCTTGGTTTTTTTTTTTTGATGTAAACATATCAAGAAGCACATTTTTTGAAAGAAAATGTCCACAAAATTCAGTAGTCTCTTAAGATAGAGATATTAATGGTACATAAACGAAATGAAGGTACTCAAGTGTTATCCAAATTCTTTAGAAGCACTACATGAAACACCAACACATTGTAGCGAAGGAAAGAAAGCATCTCGATGTGATTATGGTGATTAATCTTGAGAATGCGAATAATTAAATTGTAGGTTTATAAGGCTTATCCTAAGCTAACGTTCATTCACCAAACAAATCACTCCATTTGCTCTGTAAACCGAGCCCTTTGTATACACTCTCATACACGCCAGAGATGAAAGAATTTTCTCACGTCTCTTTTCCTCTAATACCTGTAATACAGTACCAGAGCCAATAATGCGTGGTATATTCGATTAGGACCACCATACTCTCTCTCTCTCTCTCACATCGACCACCGTGATGGAGTCCATATCTCCCCAGAGATCCCCAATCACCCTTGTTGACCTCATCACTCTTTACACTACCAACTGATGCAACGTTACAGCCACTGGTGTAGATCCAAACCGTCAACCAAGGAGACCATACCTTGTCGCCTTCTCCCATCTTTGGCAATGTTGCTAATCTGCTATTCATCCAACTCTAACAAAAAGGCGAGAGAGGTTAGATAAAAATTGTTTGGGGGCAAAAGGAGGGAGAGGAGATAAGACTGACGATTGTAAAGAAGACGTGAGAGAAACAAGAGATGTCCGAGAGCAATGTTTACCAGTAAAGTGTGAGTTCATGCCCTATTCATTCGCCCTGGTCCTTGGATCTCAACTGTGGCATCACCTGAAATCATGTCAAGACTCTCATTCACCGTGGGCGTTAGATCTTAATGCCGGGATTGCCGGGAATCATGCCAAGACCCTCATTCACCGTGGTTGTTGGGTCTCAACCTCGAAATTTTTGGGAATCATGCCAAGACCCTCATTCATCGTGGTCCCCGAGATTATCGAGAATCATGCCAAGACCCTCATTATCGTGGTCGTTGGATCAACCCTGAGATAACTAGGAATCATGCCAAGACCTCTATGCACTTGGTTGTTGATTTTCCAACTATTGTTAGAATTCACATTCAGACCTTCATCTGGGATCTTCAAGTCACAGTCGTCCGATCTCTCAAATAGGATTGCTGGACATCATCAGCCCAAGATTTTTATTCTCTTGGTTACCGGACCTTCCCTAGGATTTTTACAAGTTCCCCTGGAAGGACCACCATTTACTTTGGTCCCTTGACATCTTTACCACATTAAAAACCGCCCCAGAATCTCTAATCCCTTGGTTGCTAGATTTATCCTCTAAGGATCACCAGAAGCCGCCTCGAGATTTTTGAGTCACTTAGACATGGCTTGGATCATCTGTTTCACTTCAGGACCTACATTTGGATCTCAATGTTCTTAAAGGGTCTTCATTTACCTCAAACATGGCACCAACTATTAACCTCCAAACTTTAACTAGTTTCCTATCCACGAACTTTAAGTTTTAAGGGGAATATTAATGTAAATAATTAAATTATAGGTTTGTAAGGCCTACCTCTAAACTGCACCCATATTCGCCGCACAAATCACTATATTTGCTCTATAAATAGAGCCCTTTGTAAATACACACCAGAATTGCAAGATTTCTCTCATGTTTCGCTTCCCCTGATACCTATAATAAATCCAAACTAACAACAAAATGCAACCTAAGCCTGCTAAAGAAATCTTGACTAGCCCATCATACAGTTTACTTCATCGTTAGTAACGTCCGCCGCCACTTGAGCAAAGACTAGTACAGGCTTAACTTGTCTTGCTCCTTCTATCTTGGTAGGAAAAACGATTGAAGCGAACCAGAAAAACCACCCAAAGAGCTCCCTGAGGCACAACTTAATTAAGCCACTTGAAAAGAAGCTCTACAACATTCATTAGAAAACATAAGAAACAAAGACCCTAGCACAATAGCGACGAGACAACTAGAACACAACAAAGCAGCTAGCAAAACAAAAGACAACTTGTGTTCCGGAATCATCATCAGTTCTCATCATAGACTGTATGTATGGGGAAGACTACCCACATAATTCGTTTGCATCGCATTGTCATGCAGTTCTGACTGTATATTATCGGTTATAAGAATCTGTAAGGTTAAAAGGCTAAATGAATAGAGAACATAGGAAAGTACATGAGGAACACGAAAAAAATTGCAAGCAGATTTTATTGACTCAAGGAGACTTTCGGGTACATCATTCAAAGAATGACACCAGCCATTATGTAGGCTTTTGGTGAACAGACTCCCTAAACAGACTCAACAGAAATGAGGGAAACATCGCACAGACATTTAAGCACAAAATCAGGAGTGAACGTAAAAGAAATCTGAACTAACAAGATTTATTCAAACTACAAAAGAAAAACCTTATCCAGGTTTGAATCACTCTTCAACAGAATCATCATATGCTCCACATACATGAACATAGCGGCCACCACTTCCACTTTCTCTTACCCCTGGTTGATGCGTGCGAATTAGTCCTACCTCCATGTCCGACCTGCTACATGACGGAAATCATTAGCCACCCCTACGTGGTTCCCGACCCCTACGTGGTTCCCGAACCACTTTTTCTGCATAGGAGGCCGTGAAACTGGAGTTGGAAATCCTGCAGAGCTTGAACCAGGTGGCCTCACGTTTTGAGGTTGGTGAGAGGGTTGCGATGGAATTAACACGCATTTTTTATGGATGTCAATGTTGCAAACTGAGCAACGGTAGGCGGGGCCCGAAACCGGAAACCTACATGATTGACACTTACGGAAGCCTGTTTTTGGTACTGGGAGGAGATAGAGCAAATGGTTCCGGTCAAGTGGGTGTTTGATTTTCCCAGCAATTTTGTGCTTGGGTTGCGATGGAATTAACACGCATTTTTTATGGATGTCAATGTTGCAAACTGAGCAACGGTAGGCGACGCCCGAAACCGGAAGCCTACATGATTGACACTTACGGAAGCCTGGTACTGTGAGGAGATTGAGAAAATGTGTCGGGTGAAATGAGTGATTGATTTGCTTAGCAGTTTGGCGGTGAGTGTAGTCCATGCTGTCTAGGTACCTCTCTCTCTCTCTCTCTCTCGCCCCCCTCCCTCCCTCCTCCCCTACTGATTCTTGGAGTTCATTTCTTCTCTCATTTATAGCATTTAAGATTATTTAAGTTGTGAAATTTATTGACGTCCATTGGATGATTCTCATTGACGACGTTCTAAGTATTTATATAACAATAGAGTTGACTAATCCTAAAATAAAAGAAAAGACGACTAACTACAGATCTTAAACTCATGCTTTAATCTCAGATCCTGGAATCATGCTAGGCTCACAAATATAACATGCCAATTTGCATGAAGAAACAAAAGTTTGTTGAGTCCAACTTGAATCAGCTCGGACTGCTAGAGCTAAGACGTTGTGTGGTTCACTCTAAGATACTCTTCTTCGAGAAAGTCCATTCCATTGTCGGCCACTAATTAAAACCATCCCATCAAACGGTGCTAAATTTATTACTTCTCTAAACCATTTTGCAGTTCAGGCTCAAGTCACTTCAAATTAACAAAAGAAATCTGTAGTATATTTTTCAACTGTTGCGACGAACACGTTTGTCCTATGCCTAAATTCTAAGCAGCAAATAAAACTTTTTAATTAGTCATATTATCTAGAAGATACAAAAGCTTACTTGTTGATAGGTTATTTGAACCTCTTTTAAGGATGATGAGGCCGATGGATGTACAGTTGTAGAAGCCGAACGTAAAACCATCCCAAGATAACATATTTTTTACGAAATCGTTTTAACGTTAAAGCTAGTCAATATTATTTTTGAATTGTTTATTTCGTACAAAATTTTTATGACAATCTTTAACTAATTACCTTTCAAACAGAAACGCGAGCATTTTGCCACAAAAATTTGCATGTATCACTACACTAGCCA
Organism: Escallonia rubra; assembly: GCA_033065855.1. Lineage (NCBI taxonomy): Eukaryota > Viridiplantae > Streptophyta > Magnoliopsida > Escalloniales > Escalloniaceae > Escallonia > Escallonia rubra. The sequence continues at coordinate 38,476 of JAVXUO010002244.1, forward strand.
TGGTATCAGTGCGGTCAACGAGCCACCAGTTAAACCGGTAAGCTTCAGGTTCAACGAAACCGTTGACTGAATACAATTAAGAGAATATTTACACGGCTCAAGATCTTAACTTCGTATATCCACTTGCATCAGCCAGCCACAATTACCCAAAAATAAAGACTTGAATGGATAGCGTTCAAAAGTGCATATATAGTTGACTTTTAATATTCTTTCTATAGTCATAAACACCGTGCTGAGTACGTATTGATTTTTTATGTAAAATAATGCATACTAGCGTCGATATTTTCTCGATACCGTTTCAAATTTCTCATCAAGAGTATAAATATATTATACTCATTCATTAGCGAATTAAAAATATATACATATATCTCCTTTCTCACAGTTGCTCTAGAATCAATTGTTTGTCACATATAAATTGTTTGTCATATTTTTTAAACAAGTTGTTTGTCCCATCTAGTTGTTTGTTCCTATACAATAGCAATAGAAGCAAATAGCTTATACAATTAATTACCTCCTTTAGGATTATTGCCCTCTTTAATTAATTTGAACGATCTCATTAGCAAATTATTATGGAAGAATAAATTATTTGTTCAATAATAATATCTTTGGGTTTAAGAATAAGTTATTTGGGGTGAGTGGGTGGGTGGGTGTAAAGATGTACATCATATAGATGAAAGCGTATGATCACAGCTTCCTGCTATAAAGTAAATAAAAACTAAGTGGAGATTAAAAATGTACTTGGGAAGTTTTTGTAAATTGTAATGAATATTGTGAGAAAGATGATACAGAGGCTTTGATAGATATAATAGAACTTAGAATTTATTTTTATTTAGTCTTTATATAGTCTATTTACTAAATTTTCCAACAATATTTGTTACTTTTATATTTTTTAAGGAACCGATACAAAACACAATATCGCAGTCGGTACGTAGTTCTCGACCGGTATCACCTGTACCGGCGAACACACCCTGGTATAGAGCGATATTTCAACTGGTACAAAATATAAGAAATACCATATAGGTAAATGACAAAAGTGGTACGTACCGGCCATGGATAACTATGATCCCTCCACATTTACAACCATATATAGATTTAAGAGATACGCTCTAAGTTCCATTTTGTTCATACTTTAATTAGTGCCGTACCTAAAAAATATGGTGTTTGGCTGTAATGAGCATTACAGCATAACTCTGGACACGTCCGAAAGGTCTCTTTCATTCTCTATATAATATAGATTCATGCTTTGAATTTAAAGCATGGAATTTAAAATATGAGCAAAATATTAATGAGCCTGCATATATCACTCCTTTGTAACTGATATAACTCCCAAGCTGCAAAAATCACTTAATTGTAAACGATGTACATGTTAACTCTCAAGTGATTGTGTTGTTTTACTTTATTACATGTGATGTTTATGCACCACACTTGTATAAGTAGTCCATAGTACCGAGACATATTTACCCGTATGTTTATTATATTCATTTTATATTTTTATTTTCATAATTTTTGTATTCAGTTCAAATATACGCTCTTGTATTTTAATCATTTATACTAAAGAATTTTAGCTACTTTTTTTTACATTGGGTTAAGTTTTGGTAGAAAAACTGAAAATACCTCAATTTTTTGTCAAAGTAATTTTACTCAAAATAAAAATAGAAATGATAAAAGGACAAAAAAATTTATTATTATTACAAAAAATAAAAAAAGAATATAATAAACTTACGGATAACTTTTCAATATTTACATGGCACCAAAGCATTTCTTATAGATGTCCACCACCTCTTTATTGCTCCTTTCTTTGATCTGTTGTCATCATGGCCTCCAATAACCGTACTTCTTCATGTGCTCCTCACCCTTCCACAGAAATCGAAAATCTTCAGAGAAATGATTCCGCCTCAGCCATTCTGGTAACCCGGGAACCCAACTTCTTTATCTGCCATGATTGTGGCTCTCTTTCACTACAAAGAAAAAAACGACTTTCACCAATAGAATTCTGTCACTAAAAATCTGGCACTAAAATTTTTAATAAAATAATTTCCGTTGCTAAAGTCCGTCACGAAGTACGTTTAGAGACAAAAATTCCGTCATTCAAATTCTAAAATAGGCTTCTTAAATTATTTTTTTTAACTTTTAAAATTTCAGGTCTATTCTGTAATGCAATTCACACGTACCATTTAGCGATAAAGAATATATAATCTCTAATAACACCTCAAATAAAATTGGAATTCATCATTTTATTTATAAAAATAGTATGTTAATCAACAAACATTTCATTACAACAGACAAAATAAAAACATCCTAAAATCCTGACACAATATTCCAAGGAAATATCTTCGGTATCTAAAATACATCTATACATCAACTACTGAAAACTAAGAGTCGTATCGTGACATCGTCGTCATAGTGCATATGAGAAGACTAGCAACCAATTTGTTAAGCAAACCTGCTTTAAAAGCAAAATAAGGATTATAATACCGATTTACAAATTCAGTTAAACACAAGAAACAAATGTTATGTGCAACTTAGAAAATATATATAAAGAACACTTGTTTGCAATTTGTCCTCTCCCCCCCCCCCCCCCCCCCCCTCCACAAAAAAAATAAAAATAAAGAAAACAATATGGTTAGAATTTTTTTAAAAAGTGCAACTTTTCGGTACGGTGTGAACACTAGTAACCAGTCTTTGTTTATCATATGTTAAAGAGACAGGTCATCAATTTAGTAAGGTTTTATTTTAATACATCTAGAATTTCATAATACCTACCAACTTGGAGAAAGTGAAACAAGAGTTGGATCTATATTCTATGATGCACATTATGACACAACAGTCCATTTTCTTGTACGACTAGGCCAATCTCATATGCTTGTAATTGGGTTGCGCATAGGGATGGCAAAAAAATCCGTACCCGCGGATATCCGCCCCGCCCCGCCCCGATAGGGGCGGATTATTTTGACTTTGACCGGAGCGTGGGGCGGGTATGGTATTTTTTTTAAAAACCCGCAGCGGGTTAGGGTCGGGTATGGTATACCCTTAAATCCGCCCCGCCCCGCCCCGGTGTACCCTAGTTCTTTAGTTAATCTTAGCCGTACCCTAATTATTTAGTTGATCTTAGCCGTCCATATATATATATTCCTTGTTTTTTTCTTGCAAACCCTAAAATCCCTAATCTGTGGCTTTGTGCGGCTGCCTTCTCACTCTCACTCTCGCGGCTCTCCTCTCTTCACCCACCTCTTTCTCGGCGACTCCTCCTTCTTTGTTCTATCCCTCTCGCCGCCGCAGCCGAGCTTCCCCACCAGCCACCGCAGGTCTTCCTTCGCCGTTCTCTTCCTGTCACCGCCGCAGTCAAGCTTCCCCACCAGCCACCGCAGCTCTTCCTTCGCTGTTCTCTTCCTGTCACCGGTCACCCCTCACCACCACCTCCACTGTCACTACCACCTAACCGTTCATCGTCCACCATCACCATCGCAGCTCTCTGGACAAGACAACTTTCGAGTTTGGTTTTGGCCCGAGTGTATCAGAAAATCCATCTAATGCAAAGAAGATTAGGCCGGGGCAGGGCGTGGTGGGTGCGGATTTTTTAGAAGTCTGCTGGACCGGGGATGGTTTTCCCTTCTCTAGACCTGATGCTGGGGCGGGGTGGTTTAAAAGGACTACCGGGGCGGGTGCGGATTTTATAAGACCCGCATCCGACCCGCCCCATTGCCATCCCTGTTGCGAATCCTCTGGGCTCTTTCAATTAGTTCTACTGTTACTAATTCTATATTTAATCACGTTCATGGATAATTTTAAGACATAGCAAATCCAAACAAATAAAACTTGGAAAGTTAAAAGAAAGGAAAATAATGAGAACAGTTATAACACAAAAATCTAGTTATCAACAGCTCTTGTATATTTACTCATTTTTTTCGTACATCAATTACAAAGGTATAATTGAGTTTTTATTGTTGAATATGACTTATATCCTATGTCAACACAAGTACTTGAATATTCAACGTCAGAAGATTATTTGCAATTTAGAGTTAATATAACTTCAAGTTTACACAATATTTAGGTTCAATAGTAATGTGCAAATGGGACAACTTCTTTAAATGGACACAAGTTGATCCAAACCGGTCAAACCAAAATGTTTAAACCGACTAAACCGACATCCAAACTAATGGTGTTTGGTTAAGTTTCGCTAACAATTTTTTAAAACGAAGGGTAACAATTCGGTTTACGGTTTGACCCCAAATCAAACCATGCTCGCCCCTAACTGTGTCGGCACCTATTGTTTGGAGAGCCGCAACTGCATTTGGGTGATTTGATGGTAGTGTCGTCAATGACTCTGTCATTTGGCTAACAGCGGCAGCTTGGAATACATCTATTGATAATTTGAAATTTTATTTTTTACAACAGCTGCACCGCATTGGCTCCAGTAGCACCGTGGTAGTCTGAATGCAACTTGGTGGTGGCCTTGGTGCAGTGCAGTTTGGTGGTTAGTAACTATGTGCAGGGCCATCCCACTGGCCGGTTTGTTGTTAACGTTGCGGTGATGGTGCTGCTGGTGGTTCTGACGCATTGCCACCCGCGATTTCTTGCACTGTAGACAATCTGGTGTTTGTCTTGCGATTTTTTGGCTTGAGGGTCCAACTTGATAGCACCAACCTGTTGCTGCTAAGACATTGATCGGGAACCCTGGTCTAGAATAATAACCTACAAGGCATAAAACGAGTGACTGCCAGGTGGAGTTATCGGAGGAGAACGCTACGATGCCTAAGTCAGAATATAGATATAGCTACTGAATAGAAATTCGGAAAAAAGCATGAAACACAGTGTTGGTGTGTGTAGTTGTCGACATATCTGGGAGAGGCTCATTTATATAGGCATAGTTCTAGAATCCTAAGGGAATTAGGATGGGCTTCAACCCAATCCTTGGGGATCATGTTAGAATCCTCTTAAAATTATAATTTATTCGACAATGTATTTAGAAAATCATAGTTGACCTAGTTTGACAATGTCAGGTGTCATCCATTGACTAGGAGTTTAGTTTCAGTTATATCCCTTCGTATAACAGGATTGGTTGCTGTATCTCGATATCATACCTCCACAAGGTGAGGGGAATTGTTTTCATCGGAAGCTGCCGAGTGAGACTCTGGGGAGGAATTGGAACAGCCATGATAACTGTATGGACATCCATTTTCTTAGTGTATATTTTACAGATTTGGCATCGAACACGGCTGAGATTAGAGCTGCGATATAGGATTTGCCTTTGTTATTGTTTCTCCGGTGGTGGTGCTGCCATTGTTCTGACATCTGTTGCTATTAGAAGATTGAGGACGAGTGGGCTGGGACGAAAAGGGTGGGTTTGGGATAAAATGGTTGTTTAATCCACGTGTAACGATTGTTCGCGCGAGCGAGGTTTGTAGAGGGCAATTCACCAGTTACGAGTAAGATATGGGGTCGAAACGAATGCAGCGAGCAGCAACAATGGGATCAAATTAAGGGCGCGATATGTGAGATCTACTAAAAATTGTTCCATTAGGCTCTACAGAGTGAGAATCTTGCCTGCTGCGACAAGTTCATAGGATAGGTATTTAGCCTCTTGCAGGCTCGTCGTAAATGATTTTTCCATTTTTGGCAGTTCTTGAAGTTGCATATGCAACTGCGGAGTTCTGGTGTCGAAGGTGGCACCAAGTCATGCTTGGTGAATGGCTTTCCAAGCACCAACAGACTGCTCTTGACCAACAACAACAGTTCGTACTGTTGTTGACCAATAATAAAAGGTAGTACTGCCTAGGATAACGAGGCATTGATGCAGCTCAAGGCAAGTTGATCACGATGGCACCAGACTTGATGCTTTGGGCTTTCAAGAGTCTGAGAATGAATCTTGAACAATCTTCTCAGGTACATATCAACAATGGAAAAAAAGTGGTTTGATCAAAGAATAAGCAAGATTCGAGTTTTCGAAATGGGCGAGTTGGTGTTTGAGATTTTGATAGTAGTGTAAAGCTGGAATTTAGAGTTGACAGAGTTAGTCGTACAGGGAGAATGCTAAGACATGTTTTGCGGAAAAATTAAAACAAAAGAACCTTGGGCTCATATACCATAAACATGTTACTATACGTCTCACTCATCTATATATCATAACAGTATCTATATCATATCATATTATATCATATAATATAAATATATCATATCTTATCATATAAATAAATAATAGAAGAAGTGTCGTGCGTCGCTAGCACGACACATAAGCTTTTTTTAGTGTTCTCTTCCCTTTCTACCCCTTTTAATTTTGCGACACGTCATCATCTTTGTTAGAGTCCCCCGACTTAATTAGGCTCTTCAAGCAGATAAAGTGTTCAATTTTTCTTTACCTCTTAACATGGGTAAGTCCAACCTTCTGACAACACTTCACAAAAGAAAACCTTATAAACTCCATCCAGTGTTAGTTATCCATGTCCCTTAAAACTCTCTCTTCTTCCACGCTTATCATCAATCATCAACTATAAGGTGAGACAACAACATATTTGTAGGACATTGAGTCATGATGGGTATGACAACTCTTTACCAAATTTTTATTTTTAAAAACTCCTAACAGGGTTGGTCGTCTATAGCCCCTAAAACTCTATCATTCTTTCTTCCATGCTCACCATCAGCAATAGGGAGATTCTTTTCTTCCACACTCATCATCACCATTAGGGAGAGAGACAACATGTTTGTAGAATATTTAAGCTTGGTTAACCCCTGTTCATCTGCACCAGTGTTAGATACATTTCAGTAGCTACAGGGAGATTCTTTTCTTCCACACTCATCATCACCATTAGGGAGAGAGACAACATGTTTGTAGAATATTTAAGCTTGGTTAACCCCTGTTCATCTGCACCAGTGTTAGATACATTTTAGTGACATACAACATACTACATCAATCAGTCGCACACGGACCGGCCGTCGCTTCAGCCATATGTCAACATGTCTTTATTAGAACAAAGGAGGAACTGCAAAGATGCTAGAACACATCGTCGTACTGTTCTTAAGAATAAGAGATGTAGAGTAGAAAAAACTTTAGAACAACACGTAGATCAAGTTGCTAACTGCCAACAAATGTACTTCTCAAAGAGACCGCGCTCGCATGATCCAATTTTGGCCGCTACAGATATAGTTTCATTAACCAAAACAACGGGTTAATTTTACGCTACACCCTGTACTTAGGGGTCAGTTGCACCCAGCACCCTAGGATTTTAAAATTGGCACCCAACACCAAATGACGGTCAAAATAACCTTTGACCAGATGTCCGTTAATTTTTTGAGGGCAAAATGGTCTGTTCACCCGTAGAATTCACCTGCCATCCTAGTCAGCAACTATACACACCACGTCATCATTTTCCCTCAACAACCATAACTCTTCCCCCCCCCCCCACTCTCACGTTCACTGATTAACCTATTTTCCCAGTTTATCACCATAGCCAACCACTGCATCCCATCACCACCTGTTACATCCGCAAACCACCACCAATCTCTGCCCTCCCCCTTCACCCCCTAGCATAACCAACCACCATCTCCCCTCTTCCCACCACTGCCACCCACTACAAATTGGCCCACCAAGTGCCGACCTAGATTTGCAGATCCCCACCACTTCGCTGCAAATCCTGCAGTAGCAATCAACTCCTTTGATCACCAAATCTGTTGCCGAAGACCACGAGCTAGCATGCTAACCAAGGTTAGCCCCCGAAGAGCCCCATTGGCCTTCGCTGCCATCATTATGTGCCAATCGTTGACCCATCGTGGTCGCCATCATCGATTAATCACCGGATGAAGACTTTTTTTCTTATAAGCATGGACTTTCGACACCGGTAGAGAGACCCGGCAGTTGAGTGGCGGCAGATCATGGATCGTCGATCTGGTAGCGGCAAGGCAGTGTCGAGGTGGTTGACCGGTGAAGAGAAGAAGAGAGACCCAGCACTGGTTACTCAGCTGATGGCCAGTGGTCCATGGATCTGGCGACAAATGGCGTAGGAAAGGAAAATGCCGTTGCAGGCGTCGGAGGCCGGGGCCACAGCTGGAGCCTGGGCCGCTGTCGCGTTCTGGGCCTTCGTGTTTTGCTCGTTAAACTTGAGTTCTTCTTCCCTCTAATGACAGCTACGGTCTGAGTCTGTATGTGTGTGGGTGTGCGTGAGGAGGGAAATGACGTGGAGTGCCAATTGGGACATGTAAAGCTGACTGTGGTGACATGTAAGCTTTGGTTGGTTGATAAGACCTTTTTGCCCCTAAAAAACTAACAGTCGTTTGGTCAACATATATTTTGACCGTCATCTGGTGCTGGGTGCCAAGATTTTTGAATTGTTTAGTGTTGGGTGCGAATTTTAAAACCCTGGGGTGCTGGGTGCAACTGACCCCTAAGTACAGGGTGTAGCGTAAAATTAACCCGCAAAACAACACATAGATCAAGTTGCTAACTACCAACAAATGTACTGTTCAAAGAGGCCGCCCCCGCATGATCCAATTTTGGCCGCTACAAGTAATAGTTTCATTAACCAAAAATAGCCTGCATCAAGTGCAAACTGAACAACATAATCCAATTCTGGCAGCTACAGGTCAGGTTTCATTGAGCGATGATAAACTTGCCAGTAGACGACCTCCATGCACTTCAAAGATGTTGCCCTGTCAAGTTGAAACAAAAGAATATCAAAACGAAGTTTCAGCTACAATTTTTATCACTGTTGAAAGAAGTTAGTACTAATTGCCAAATATATATCAATGTCGGTCTTGCTTCAAATATTGTAAATTATAAGATGACCATTGGTGTTGTCAAACAGCCATTGATGCTTCTTCAACTATTTCTCGGAAAAAGATACGTTTGACTGATATACAACAAGTATCTCAACCAATGGGATATGGACTGGGGTGCACTATAAACTCAATTTAGCCATCTATGGGCACATATTTATTAGAAGAAAGGAAGAAGTACAAAGATGCAAGAACATACCGTCGCAGTGTTCTAAAGAACAAAGACGTACATGTAGACTAGAAAAGACTTTAGAAGAACAGTGGATCTCAAGTTGCTATCAACCAACTGCAACACTATTCAAAGAGGTCATTCTAGCCAGTTGACTCACTCTTAGGTCGTTTCATATCCTAAGGACAAGTTTCAAAGATGAATGTCCAGAGGTGAAGTTCATCGCCAAACGTAGATGTTACCGGTCATTTTTAGCGTTATTGTTATGTATCACAGAAAGTGTTCTTTTGAACCTTTAGGATGGACTTTAAACGTGAAATTATAACTTTCAACTCTTTTGGTTTAATGGGTTTCTAATATTTGATTCTTGTTAATCTTTGGATGGAGTTTAATGTTCCATGGATTTCTCCCCTTTTTTTAGATCCTAGAAACCATATTGGCACATATGACGTTCATCTCTTGCTGGCAGCAGCTTCTAGAAAATTTAGATTTGTTCAAGATCAACCATTGTAAGCACTACAAGAAAAGAGGGAATTAGCAACGGACTTTTAGCGACGGACTAAATTCCGTCGCTAAAATTCTTTTCAGAGACGGAAATAACCGTCGGTAAAACTATTTAACGACGGAATAGTTCCGTCGGTAAAAACACCCGTCGGTGAAAGTAGGGTTTTCCCGACGGACTTTAACCGACGGGTGTGTTCCGTCGGTAAAGGACTTAAAAAGATCAGATCCCCTTTCTTTTCTTTCTCCCGTTGCTCTCTCTCTCTCTCTCTCTCTTTCTTTCTCTCTCTCTCTCTCTCTCTCTCTCTCCCTCTCTCTCTCACCGGCGATATTCCTTCTGTCGCCATCCCCGTCAACCTAGCCCCGGACGGAATAGAGCCTGCCACCGCCACTGCCGCCCGTCTTCAAAACCGAAGGACCGCCGCCACCACTACCGCGCTGCCACCACTGTCGCGCCCCCACCACTGCCGCGCCGCCCATCTTCAAAAACCTTGCAAGGTGAGCCTTGAACTTATTGTAAACCATCAAATAAAGGAGAGGCGCAGACAGTGGAAAAGTGCTTGTTTGCAGAACGATTTCTTGTTGTTTCGAGACATAAATTAAAAGGTGCGGTTTCTGTCTCACTTTAATTTCTTCCGATATCAAATGCGTCAAAACTTGATATTTAATCTTTTGTCCATACATTTGTGAGTTTCTTGCTTGCTGAATTATTCTGAGGAAACGAAAACTGCTTTTGTTGATTCTCTGTTTTCTGTTAGCTAGAGATATCAGATCATACCGTCTTTATTTTTTGTAAGACTGTTTGTTTGTAATTATTGATGCTCTAGCCAAACCAAAAGCTCTTCGATCATCTGTATGAAAGTCAAATAGTATAAGTTCTCTTCATGCTTGCCTTAAGTCTTTTTATCCAGTATATATAGACAATGCTTACAGAACATGTGTCTGTAATAGCTAGATCCGCATTTGACATGATCAATGACTGCTGATTTAATTTTAAAATTAACTACCCAACTTATAAATCACGGTTCTCCATTGGAACTGAACTGATTACGATCGAATTTCTGAACATGGTCCTAGTAATTGTTAGACTAAATCCCCATTAGAGTGATCTGTTAATGTCACTGAAGGGATACTGCAAGTATAGAGCAAATGCTATTTCATGGCAGTGAGGACGCAACAAACCAAAAAGACCAAAAGAGAAAAATCGAACGACGGGTGCCTAAAGCATCATGTCCATAACTGTACTGAGTTACTCCACAAGGAGGGTCTCAAGTACCGGAGATCCATGGCACGATCTCAACAAATTTTGACCATCTTATCTGCACATCCCTTCATCTCTCGAAGAACAAAAACTAATCCTTAAGGGCTATAGTATAAATATTATGGTGTGAACAAGGGAAGTTTCCATCAAAGGATAAAGGGTTTTTGGCACCTCCAAGAAAAACTTGGGAAGGTGGACACTTCACTGGCCCTGTCCCAAAAGGAGTGGACATGTTCACTATTTTCTAATGACCGCCAAAGGCAGCTGTAGAGCATTTCCATAAAATACATAATAATAAATGCTGAATTTGCAAAGAAAGTTCTGAGAAAGAGAGAGATTGCCAAGATAGAGAGGATTATAATCATTTTTTATTTTTTGGGGGTTATTTTTCAACTCTTCACAGAGTGACTGGGGTCTAATGGCTCGGGTGGCTGAATTTCAAAGTTCAAGGCTCAAGCAAAACTTTAGTTTTTTAAAAATAGTTGCAGAGTGCTCCCGAGCAGAAATATGTCTCAGGTGAACAAACATACTTAGTTTTTTACTTAAGATGGTGTATGACATCGTTCGTTTACTTTTTTTCTTTTTTTAGAATGAATGAATAGGGTCCCAATTCAACCGACCACTAAATTGAAGTAATTGAACCCTAAATTGAAGTAATTGAACCCTAATTAAACCCTAAATTGAATGCCCTAATCGAATCGAACCCTAAATTAAACTAATTGAACCCTAAATTGAATGCCCTAAACCCTAAACCCCAATTGAATCGAAGCCTAAATTAAACTAATTGAACCCCTAATTAAACCCTAAATTGATTGCCCCAATCTAACCGAACCCTAATTGAACCCTAAATTGAATGCCCTAATCCAACCGAACCCTAAATTGAACTAATTGAACCCTAAATTGAATCAATAGAGCCCCCTAATTGAACCCTAAATTGAAGTAATTGAACCCTAAATTGAATGCCCTAATTGAATCGAACCCTAAATTAAACTAATTGAACCCCTAATTAAACCCTAAATTGATTGCCCCAATCTAACCGAACTCTAATTGAACCCTAAATTGAATGCCCTAATCCAACCGAACCCTAAATTGAACTAATTGAACCCTAAATTGAATGCCTCAAATCAACCGAACCCTAAATTGAATCAATAGAACCCCCTAATTGAACCCTAAATTGAATGCCCTAATTGAATCGAATCCTAAATTAAACTAATTGAACCCCTAATTAAACCCTAAATTGATTGCCCCAATCTAACCGAACCCTAATTGAACCCCAAATTGAATGCCCTAATCCAACCGAACCCTAAATTGAACTAATTGAACCCTAAATTGAATGCCTCAAATCAATCGAACCCTAAATTGAATCAATAGAACCCCCTAATTGAACCCTAAATTGAAGTAATTGAACCCTAAATTGAATGCCCTAATTGAATCGAATCCTAAATTAAACTAATTGAACCCCTAATTAAACCCTAAATTGATTGCCCCAATCTAACCGAACCCTAATTGAACCCCAAATTGAATGCCCTAATCCAACCGAACCCTAAATTGAACTAATTGAACCCTAAATTTAATGCCTCAAATCAACTGAACCCTAAATTGAATCAATATAACCCCCTAATTGAACCGAACCCTAAATTGAACTAATTGAATCCTAAATTTAATGCCTCAAATCAACTGAACCCTAAATTGAATCAATAGAACCCCCTAATTGAACCCTAAATTGAAGTAATTGAACCCTAAATTGAATGCCCTAATCGAACCGAACCCTAAATGAAACTAATTGACCCTAAATTGAATGCCCTATTACAATCGAACCCTAAATTGAATGCCCTATTACAATCGAACCCTAAATTGAAATAATTCAAGCGCATCGGATATGTGAATTTTGAACATTTTTTTCCCATTTGAACATTGATCATTTGTTTGATAATTTTAGGTTGTTAATTGTGCGTTTTAGAATTGTGATTATTGATCGATGATTTGAGGTTATTAGCTGTGCATTTGAAGTAATTGCGATTATTAATTGATGATTTTAGGTTGTTAATTGATGATTTTAGATTGTTAATTATGCATTGAGCATTTGAGATATTGAGATTATTGATGGAGGATGGGACCCAATTGGATTGAATGTGTGATTTTTGTTAATTTTTATTGCATTGAGCATTTGAGAATTGAGAATTGAGATTGTTGACGGAGGATGGGACCCAATTGGATTGAGATACCTGTTAGTTAGCGTAGACACGGACACCACGTCTGATCGACGGTGTCTGACATTTAAAAAACAAATTAACGTATGCCGATGTGTCTGGAGGTGCGTGTCGGTGGGCGTCGGACACGTGTCCGGAGGCGTCGGACACGTGTCCAAAGGCGTCGGACACGTGTCGGTATGTGTCGGACACGTGTCGGTATGTGTCGGACACGTGTCGGTATGTGTCGGACACGTGTCCGGAGGTGTCAGACACGTATCGGACACCATATCGACACCCTATATGAGGTGTCGGAATTGAGGTTGTTGAATGTGCATTAAATTTAGGTTAGTTAGGTTAATGCGACATTTTTAGCATGCACCCCCTGGAATCTAATCGTGGCTCCAGCGCTGGCTATAATTAGCCCTAATTAGTCCTGATTAACAATATTTTAGTAAATCAATTAACCCTAATTAGCTCTAACGAGCCTAATTAGTTTTAATTAACCCTAAGAACCTGATGAAATTCAAATTAGCTGTAATTACCTCAAATTAGCCCAAATGAACCCAATTATGCGCATATTGATTGTAGTTAGCCTAATTAGTCATAATTTGCACTAACATAACCCAATTACGCCTAATTAGCGCTAGTTAGGACTAATCAACACTACTCGGCACCATCAAAGCCCTAATTAGGACTAAATAACCCTAATTAGTCATAATCAACCCTAATTAGCTATAATTATTCGAAACTAGCCCTCATTAACATTAATTAGCTCTAACATAACCCAATTAAGCCTAATTAGCCCTAATTAGAACTAATCATCACTACTCGGCACAATTAAACCCTAATTAGTCATAATCAACCCTAATTAGCTATAATTATCCGAAACTAGCCCTCATTAACATTAATTAGCCCTAACATAACCCAATTAAGCCTAAGTAGCCCTAATTAGAACTAATCAACACTACTCGGCACAATTAAACCCTAATTAGGACTACATAACTCTAATTAGTCCTAATCAACCATAGTCAGCTATAATCATCCGAAACTATCCCTCATTAACATTAATTAGCCCTAACATAACCCAATTAAGCCCAATTAGCCCTAATTAGGACTAATCATCACTACTCGGCACAATTAAACCCTAATTAGGACTAAATAACCCTAATTAGTCCTAATCAACTCTAATCAGCTATAATTAATAATCGTAATTAACCCTAATAACCCAGTTAGCCCTAATTAGCCCTTGTACATCCCATAATTACTCCATGTTGTCCAGAGATGGTTCAATTACTCGTTGTTTACAAACCCTGCCTTCTTTATATTAATTGTTGTTTTGAGAAGTCCATTGGCAACGAGATGGTTCAACTCGTTGCCAACGAGTTCTATTTAATGTGGAATTGATAACATATGCAACGATCATTCTGCAGTTTTGATATTTCGGAAAGATTCTTGCATATCTTATCAATTTCTGAACACATGCATGCATAGAAACCCTTAGTTCCCGTTCAAAGGTACTCATTACAAAGTAATGCCTTGTAATGAGCCTTTGGATGTCCAGTTTGGACAGTTTGGAAAAGCTAATTGTTTATAAAACAGTATTTTGACTCATGCTTTATGTTCTATGTCGTGGATATTTGGTACACGTTCTCGTGTGTTTCTCCGGGTGCATACAGATCTGGTGTTCTAACATCCGTCAAACCTTCCTGAGCAAGGTTAGATGAATGTTAGAACACCTAATCGATGTGGTGTACTTGGAGAAATGCGGGGAGGTGCTGCCGAATTTTCCACAGACATCGGACTAAGCATGAGTTATTCACTGTTTTATAAACATGTGCTTTTCTGAATGGGATATGACCACTACCTGTTCAAGAGTGGAGGGGAAATATGTAGACATGTTGTAACATTCATGCATTGATATTTACATCGGCAATGCCTAATCACTGGTCATTATTGAAGGTGGTATACAGTACGATAATTCAGTCGTCATGTCAGTCGATCGAAGTTGGATGAAAAGGAAGAATGCTGAAGATTTTGAGTGTCGCGTTGACGAATTTCTCGACTTCGCTTATGCGCATCCTGCACATGTTGACCTTGATAAGATAAGGTGCCCGTGCGGTAAATGTGAGTTGTTGCACTGGAGAAAAAGAATTGAAGTAAAATGGCATCTTCGTCGGTACGGTTTTATGGGTGGATACACAAGGTGGACGCAGCACGGGGAAACGATAGTATTGTCGTCCAACCTGGCTAGTCAAACTGAAGTTAGGGAGGAGGCACGATATGATTTCCGAGATATGATTATGGATGCTGGGCATGCTAATGTTGACTGGGGTAACGACAGGCCACAACCGCCGAACGAGGGGGCTCATCAGTTTTATGAGTTGTTGAGAGCTGCGGAAGAGCCGCTGTGGGATGGAGCTCCGAAACACACACGGCTGTCTGCGGTTAGTAGGTTATTACAGTTGAAATCAGACCACGGGCTGAGTGAGAAAGGTTTTAACGAGTTTGTTACCTTCATCAAAGAAATACTGCCCGAAAGTGAAAAGCTACCGCCGTCGTACTATGACGCGAAGAAGATGATGAGGAAACTTGGGTTGAGCTATGACCGGATAGATGCGTGCAATAACGATTGTGTATTATTCTAGAAAGAGAATAAGGATTTGTCATTATGTCCAGTGTGTGATCATTCGAGGTACAAACCGGACAAAGGGAAGAAGAAAAACATTGCATGGAAGATATTGCGATATTTCCCGGTCACACCACGGCTTCAGAGAATGTACTACTCCTCCAGTACGGCTGAACATATGAGGGCTCACCGTGAGACTCGCAGCAACGATGCCGATGTGCTGACACACCCAGCTGATGGAGAGGCGTGGAAGGAGTTTGACCGCAGGCATCCAGTTTTTGCTCAGGAAGTTCAGAATGTTAGACTTGGTCTGGCAACCGATGGGTTCAACCCTTTCGGTCAGTCTACCACGCCTTACTCCTGTTGGCCTGTTATTATTGTCCCTTACAACCTTCCACCAGGCATGTGCATGAAGAAGCCGTATATGTTCTTGTCGTTGCTTATTCCGGGGCCGAAGAGTCCCGGTAAGGACATAGATGTGTATTTAAGGCCGTTGATTGATGAGTTAAAACAATTATGGAATCATGGAGTCGAAACATATGATGCATCCCTTAAACAAAATTTTCAGATGAGGGCTGCTTTGATGTGAACTATACATGATTTCCCCGCATTGGGAATGACGTGTGGCTAACATATCTGGGTTCCCAAAACCGCCTGGTAATGTTCAAGTGTACGTGGTTCGATGTCACATGCAGCAGAGGAATCCGTGTTAGCTCTCAAGGGATTGTAGATGTCAATGTCAAGTCAAGACTTGCATCAGACGAGCCCTTTGTGTTTGCTAGTCAAGCTGTACAAGTCTTTTACGCGGAGGACGTCGCCAATCCCAAATCTCATTGGTATACAACTATCAAGTCCAAGAAATTGCCCGTGACATATGACAGTGAGCTAGACTCCTTTCAAGCCGACCAACCACGTGTCTTGTTCCCTGTTGAGGTCAACAACGAGGAGGACGATCTTCCTCTTCCAACAACACTTCTTGTGGGAGAAGAAGTCGTAGATGATGACGCGGAAGATGTTGAAAGTGTTGGAGATGATGTGACCGAGTCTACTGATGAAGAGGATGAATTAGAAGATGAAGAGGACGACGAGTCCCACGAAGAAGAGGGCGACGAGGATAATGATGAAGATGATTCGCAAACTGAAAATGATTGACTTGTAATGTTGTAACATCACGGGAAAAATGTAGTAACATTTTAGAACTTGGTGTTTATTGATGTGTTTTTGCACATCCGTTCATATATATATATATATATATATATATATATATAGTGCCGATGATGATTTATGCCTAAATTATTGTTTTTCACGTGTTAATGTCTTTGTATATAATCTATATGAAGTCAGATATGGATAGGATACGGGCTATTCGTGGCCGGGCTGGACGCCGAGCTGCTTCCTCCCCGGTTAGTCCCACCTCGTCATTGCCTACTGATGACGAGGCACAGAGTGATCGCGGACAGCCATCGGGGGCCCAGCCCCAGCCGTCGCCGTCACCGTCGCCCCAGCCCCAGCCATCGCCGTCGCCCCAACCCGACGCAGATTCATCCCACACGCGCGTGCATTCTCCATCTTCCGTGGGTTCTACCTCAGGTATAGTTGATAACGGTGTTTCGTACATTTTCGCTAGCCTTATATTTGAACTGTATTAATGTCTGTGTTTTGTAGGATCTCGACGAGGCCGTGGTCCGACACGCGGGGTACGCATCGACCCCCAGCGTAAACAGAGAGTTACGCTCACGCAAGAGGGCCTGTAAGTACTAAAAATATCACCTCATGCCTTATGTTTAAAATTTTTGGGTGTTAATTTATATTTGAACTGTATTAATTAATTTAATTACTTCTTTGGCAGGATCCTGGAGAATATGGCGAGGACGAAGATCGGCGTTCTTGTGAAGGGCCGATTCTTCGAGCCACGCCTGTACTGGAAGGACTGGGATGCCGCTGCGAGGGAGGCCCTATGGGAGGAGTGGCTGGTACGGTGAAGTATTTTTTTCAGCGTTAGTAAATGTTAAATTACAGTTTGTTTTATGTTGTTAATTTGTGTTATTGAATGCATTACAGGAGGGGTTCACGTTTGACACGCCTGAGCAGCAGGTACTGGGGCAGCAGGCTTTCTTTGCCTACATCGGCAAGAATTACCGCCGATGGCTCCACGATGCACGGGACCGGGCGAAGAAGGCGCTGCCCGCGGGTGCCCCGATGACGGACATGACGAAATATCCCCCACATTGGATATCTCACCGTGTATGGGGGGAGATGATAGATCGGTGGGCTGCGGATCCAGGTTGGGACGCCAAGAGTAAGAGCGGGGCTGAGAACAGACAGAACAGAGATCCGACGCACACGGGGGGGTCGGTGCCACACGACATCGTCCGACACATGAACGCGGTCGAGCACCCGGATCTAGAGGAGGATGAGGTCATAGCTCTGACCTATACTCAGACGCACGTGCGGAAGAAGGACAAGGACGAGACGCACCAGGCGGGCGACTATATTTCAGATATTGCCCGGCGGATCGATGTGAGTCAATTTATTTAAGTTAATGTTTTTTCTTTCTATCCTCAATGTCTGTTTCGTTAATTAATGCCCTAACATATCGTTAAACCACTATTTTTGCAGGCCTCGTATGAACAGCTAAGGGGGTCCGAGCAGCAGTCCGGACAGCCATCAGCGTCCACTAGTACGGCTGCGAGTACTGGGGGGTTGAAGCGATGGCTGGATACGCCGGAGGTCGTGAATCGGCCGAAAGGCCGCATACGCGGCCTGCCTAGCACGACTCCTCGTGCCGTGATAGAAGCGTCCTCACCCCCTGCTGCCCCTCCACAGACACCGGCTCCTCGGCCTCAGTTGGACGACGAGGAGATCCAGCGCATTGCTACAGTGGTGTGCCGGATGATGAGGGAGCAGGGCACTGCTGGACCAGCCGCCCCGGCCCCAGTTCAGCAGGATCCAGATCCGGGACTCGGGAACCCCTGATGAGCCCCTTCCCGTGCCCGTTACTAGCTTCCCCCCCCTCTCGCCCGGCTTGTACTCTTCTCCCCTCTCCTAACCGGCTATCTCCGGTTCTCGACGTGTACATGTACGGGCTTCTTTTCTAATAAATACTTTTTATAATTGATTATATATATTTCTTTCTGTATTTCGCTTATTGCGCGTTGTTGTTGAGAATTGAAAATTGTATTTCTGTACAGGTTTAGGTAATTAAAAATAAAAAAAATAAAAATAAAAATTGACTTTAAAGTATTCCTTTCAATCAGTTATTTAGCGACGGAATATTCCATCGCTACAATATTTAATCCGTCGCTAATTTGACAAAAAAGAAAATAAATTAAAATTCTAAAAATATAATTAGCGACGGAATATCCGTCGCTAATGAAAAATAAACCCGTCTGTAAAAATTACATATTTAGCGACGGATTTAAAAATTCCGTCGCTAAACTATTAGTGACGTGCTTTTATACGAGGGATTTTTAGCGACGGTGAATCCGTCGCTAATTCTTTTAGCGACGGTGAATCCGTCGCTAATTCTTTTAGCGACGGATTTTGGCTTTTAGCGACGGATTTCCCCGTCGCTAAAAGCCTGTTTTCTTGTAGTGAAGATTAATAAGGGGATAAATGCGATCAACCAATATGTACGTAGTTATACAATTGGGCTATCAAAATTAGTCTAGGGTCTAATGACCCGTTCCACGGCCCCACCACAGGGCAATACCTCCTTAAAAAAACTAGTCAAGTAGGTACTTATGAGTTCCCTGACAGAGTCTTATAAGGCAAATTACAAACTATCTTACATCCGATGTGGGATATTACAATCTCCCCATCTTAAGCCTTAGCATCCTTGCTAAATTTTGATCGCACCTAGCCCAGAATCTTCCTCTCTATTCGATGTGTGATATACCCGGCCTACCCTTCGTTGCCTTAATCACCCTCTTGATGTAAGATATACTCAAACTTGCCTTCGTTTTTCACAATCATCGGAAACTCTACTGGACAGTGGAGCCTGAGCTTTTGAGAGTCGGCTCTAATACCATCTGTAAAGACCCGGTCCACGGCCCCATAACAGGGCGATGCCTCCCAAAAAATGGCTAGCCAGGTATATCCCATATCAAGAGGATGGTTGGGGCAACGAAGGGTGAGCCTCGTATATCTCACATCGGCTAGAGAAGAAGATTATGGGCTATATGTGATTGAGCCTTCGCGAGGATGCTAAGGCAGGTCATTAGAGATGGTATCAGAACTGACTCTCGACAGCTCGATCTAGACACGCTATCCAGTCGGGTTGTGAGTGGTTAGGGAAAACGTAGGCAAGCTCAGGAATATCCCACATTAAGAGAATGGTTGGGGCACAAAGAGTGAGTCGGGTATATCCCTAATTGGCTTGAGAGGAAGATTATGATCTATGTGTGATCGACCCTTAGCGAGGACACTAAGGCATAAGCAGGGGAGATTGTGATGTCCCACATCGAATGTGAGAGAATTTAAAATTGGCATTATAAGACTCTACTTATGAACTCATAAACACCTACTTGACTAGCTCTTTTGAAAGAGGCAAGACCCTGTAGTGGGGCCATGGACCGAGTCGTTACATAGAGCATATTTATAACTCTCACATAAAGTCAAATACAATAAAAGGAAATTTTATCTCTGTGAACTTTTCACCGCTAGACTGTTAATATTCCCAGCCTTCAAATTATTTCAAGGTTAAATAGGCCTTTCATGCCATGAAACTCAAGTTTTAGTAGGCCCTCAAGCTATCCTAACATTCTGGAGACTATTCAGTACTACCCAAATAATTGTACAAATCCTTTGATCAATCGATCACTCAATAACCTTAGCTACTAGCAATGTCATTGTAGAGTGTTCAACAATTTTTAATATTTTTTTTTGGTAAGAAGGTTCTTGCATTAAAATAAACAGGGAATAAACTATACATCAGTGTTCCTGTCTTCTTCCAAGCTAATCAAAAGGCTGGATGAAGGAGGAACAAAGTCAAAATGATTACAAAAGAAAGCTCTAGCAGCAAGATTGTGAGCTGTTTTGTTAGCTAATCGGGTGATATGAACAAAATCCCAACTTGAATCTTCTATGGAGCTTCTGATAGTCCAAAAGGGAGGGGATTGATTTGTTATCATTCGAATGATTGATTCTGCATCACCATCAAAAATGATTTTCTGCTTCTGTTGATCTAAAGATGCTCGAATAGCAAAAAGGGCTACCTTAGCTTCTGCTACCTCTGATTCCTTAGTGTTGATCAAGGCCGAGTTTCCAAATTCGCATTCCCCATTTGAGTTTCTGCAAATCATCGCAATGCATGCTTTATCTCCACGTACTGCCGCATCAAAATTAATTTTGCACCATCCCATCGGGGGGGGGGGGACCAAACACTGCTTGTAACCTTTAAATCTTTAAATATAACAATCACTGAATATTAGTTTTGGGCTGAGGAGATAATGCTATCTGACAGAGAAAAAGGGTTAAAAGAAACCTGCTCATGGATTTTTTTTGTTCCTTGCCATCCAAACCAAGTCCAGGAGAATTGTAGCAAACAAGGTATATTTAATTTGATCTTCAGAAGGTAGGCCTGGGGGTTTTAAAATATAGTTCAGCCATTGGATATGGCACTCCATGTCTTGAGAGGGACGAAAACCTGTGGGGGAACAGCCCACAAAAGCCTGGTCATGTTGCAGTTTATGAACAAGTGTGTAGCAGTTTCAGAGGGATGGTTACATAGAGGGTAGCTTGGGTCTATCTCCAAGTTATTATTAGCTATTGTTTGCCAAAAAAGGAGGATATTCCAAGCGATTCTCCAAATCAGGATTTTGTGACGTTCCAGAATTTTTGCTGACCAAATATTTTAAAAAATAGGGGAGGGAAAACAAGGTTCGGAGTGAACTTGAGTTCATTATCTTTGAGGTAGGCAGATTTTGAGGTAAATGTGCTTTTTCTGTTAGGGGTCCAAGCTATTAGATCTTGGGTTTGACTAGAAGGGATTTGGATTTTCCTGATTGCTTCCATGGTGGGTGAGTTAAAAAGCATCTGAAGTTTTGATATGTTCTAACTTTTGTCATTGGGGGAGATAAGATCTGATACCAAAGATATGTTGGGGTTGGTTACCATGGTCTTTGCTAGCTCAAAACCTTCGGGGAAGGGGATCCAGCATCCTTCCAGATGTTGGTTGCCATTCCATTGCCAATGATATATCCCATTCCTTTCATTAGAATTTTCTTGCTCTTACAAAATCCTTTCCAAATCCATGAAGCAGAATTCTTTGGGATGTGGTCGAGGAAAGGAGTTCCTCGTAAATATTTAGACCTCATAATTTGTGACCAAAGAGAGTTTGGTTTGGTGAGGAGGGACCAACCTATTTTTACTATAAGAGTCATATTAAAGTCTTGCATCTTCTTGAATCCCACTCCACTAGCCGATTTTGGAACACAAATGGAATCCCACGCCTTGGGATAATAGTGATGAGAGTCATCATTCTTGAATCCCCACCAGAATTTTCTAATGCATTTGTCAAATCTGTTGGTAATCCATTTCTTTAGAACAAAGGTGGACATGAGATATGTGGGGATTGCCACGGCACTTGCTTTGATAAGTGTAGCTCTTCCCGCAATTGTAGGGTGTTCAACAATTGATAGAAGTCGAATGTGAACCAAATTATGTTGCCTTATGAACAGTAAGAAAAAAAAAAAAAAAAAGGATTTGAAGTAACAAGTTATTTAATTAACAAATCAAGCAAGAGTATAAAAGATAATGATTACCAAGAATTTGAAACAAGAGCAACTATAGTTATCAAAACAAATTTATTCCCATGTTATCCTCTTTTTGGGAGATAGCTACAACTCTACATATAGCTATAATTAAATGTCACCAACACTTTCAACGATAATGCTTAACAGTAACTTTTTAGCGTCACTAACTAAAAATTACTAAAAATATTTAACAACAATCAACTGCCGCTATATGGAAATTGTAACTAGCTTTGTACAACCCAGATACCAGCCAAATCCTTTCCTTTTCTATAGGTGGCATAATGAATTTTCTTTCAATATTAGGCTACCATTATACAAGAATAATAAGCCTCCATCCCGCATGAACCGGAATGACCATTAACGAGCAAAATGAATGAGTTACTTCCTCAAGTTAATCATACCTAAATTATCTAATAAGCTATCAGTTTCTTAGTAGATGAAATATCGCTCTAGTGTATCGTTATCTAAAGCATATTGATGGTCAAGGCTTCCATATTTCTAAATTTGACTATTTAAATCAATTGGTTAATACTCCTGAGTACCTGAATGAGTTGAGATGCCATGATACTTAAACGGAAAATGCACTTAAAGCTTCATTCTTTCAGACATTTTATCAAACATTTGGTGGATGTAATAAATTTACAAATAACATAACTTATTACATGAAAAAAAAATTAACTAGATACAAAGACTGTTGCTATTGTGTGGAATCCATCTAAAAGATTAAAGCTAGAATCCGTCTAAGAAACACAAGACACAATGGAAAGAGGAAGAAAAGACGGAAATTTTGTAGAGAAGAGTCAAGAGATTGGAGGAGAAAGAGGAAGGAAAAGGACTTAACGGTCGTAGACGGTCGACGGCGGATATGGGTCTTGCTGGCGGCAGAGTTTCTTAGGAAAGAAGGGAGACAGTCGGCGGCACATATGGGTTTTGCTAGAAGTCATCTTTCTCCTTTCCCCCTTTGCTCTCCTTTTTTGACGTAGCCTGACTTTTTCTTAACCAAAACAATACACCCCCCCCCCCCCAACACAAGGTACAAAATTATCCCACTTAAGTGGGATAAAACCCATCCTTTGAATTTCTTATCCGTCCGTTATTAGCATGTTCAAACGCCGGACAAGATTATTTTTATCCTATCCAAATGTCTTATACCGCTCGCCAAACACAGCCTTAGGGCTTAACTTTTCTTCGCATATTTGGGTGCTATATAAGTAGAGAATAGTACACTAAGGGGATTTTTGTTTCTATTTTTAAGTCATGCTTTTCAAAGCAGAAAAAGATAAATTACAATGCATCCCTTTCAGTTAATTTTGTAAAACTTTGAGTAAAATGAATTTTACTTACTAGATGCCAAAGTATACCCAAAAAACAAAAAAAGGAAAATGTTATTGAGAAGTTCCAAGATCTGCTTACAATTTTCAAGCAGTTTAAAGCATCAAAGTCTGGTTTGGCGCTCCCAATAACTTGGAAAACCCAAAAACCATGCTAATTGACTTAAAAAAATTCGTTCACTACTTTTATCGATGCTGAGGATATTTGGGTGTTCGACTCTAATCAAGCGTATGGAATTTTACACAATGACTCGAAAGGACTCTTGAAAATTTGAAAACATCCGAGGCAAATTCACACCTAGCCAGAGCAATACAGGAAAAGAGAAAACAAAACATCTCTCTCTCTTTTTCCAGTTCATCTGGGTACATAAAAGCAGCCAAATCCAGATCTCAAAATATCCCTACACTATTTTAAACACATTAAATAGCTAGGTTATGGCTATTGTACTGCAAAACTAAGCAGCTACCTCGTGTGACAAACCATGAGGCACATGACCAAGTAAGGGAAGCTGTTAGCAATGTTTTTATGAGAAACAATTTTCTAATCCAAAAGAAAGAAGGGATAATTACAGTAATATCCCTGAGGTTATGGTAAAATTACAGTCAAGGACACTAAGTTTCAAAAATATAACATACCGTGACCAAAAAAATTAAAAATCTATCAGACATGTCCATCCGTCCCAGATCCATTAAAAAAATCATACACTTATGCTAATGTCATCGATATGTATTTCTAAAATGTCAATACTACCCTTGATATACACTATACAATTTAAAATCCTAATTTTCAAATGAGGGTTTCAAAATCCTAATTTTCCATCCTCCGCCTCCTCCCTCTCCCCACCCTTCCGGTGCCCTCCCTTCCTCTACCTCGCTGTTGGCCTCTCCCTTCCCCCAACCTCGATGCCCATCCCCTCTCTTCCCTCACCCAGCTGCCCGCCCTAAACCAGCTATCGATCACTGCCCCAAACCACTGCAACCGCCATCGCACCACCATGGCACCATCATCACACGTCAACACAATGCCGACCAGATCTAGCCCGCGGCTAACCAAGACGAACAACCGCAATCCACCTACAAAAATGGGTCACCACCTATGGTCCTAGATTGGCACGAGCAGATCCAGCGACACCATTTTCCGTCACCCAGCAACCGGCGACCGGCGAGCGGCGAGGCCTCCTCTCCCTCTCCCTTATCCTTTCCCCCGTACCCCACTCTCCCTTCGCTCCGATCCCCCTCCCCCGCTTTGCACCGGCCGCTTCCTGTTTTCCCATCGTCGTTTGCCATCACCCGACGCTTCACCGGTGACTGGCAGGGCCTCCTCTCCCTTCCTCTTTTCTTTCCCCTAGTGTCGAGTCAACCTCTGTCTTTCTCTTCTCTTGTTCTACACCAAGTCTAAACTTCAGACGATTCTCCAACCGTTCCATCACACCACCTCCCCTACGCTCCCCGCTCCCATGTATTTCCCCTTTGCACCAGCCCTAATTAAGGTTTGCCCAATATATTATTATCATTTTCTTGGGCAGTTTAGGGAGAGATGGACGGCATTTCAAAAAATTTCTTTCAAAGTCAAAGGCATTCATGTCTTTTCGTGAAATCCGTTATGTATATATGTATTATGTTTCATGGGCACACCTGTAATTTCACCCTAACCTCAAGGATATTGCTGTAATTACCCAAAAGAACTGATTGCAAAATAAAATACTTCGTTCACTACTAAGGTTCATCCAAGACAGGAAGTTAAATGGTCAACAATCATTGTATGACTCAAAATACTCAGTATATCAGTTATACAGAGAATGGGGAAACTTTCTTATAATTCCTTTTTATCAATAATGTTTGTATCCTACTATTAGGTTATTCCTTGTGGAAAGTCAACTATGGAAGCCAGATCATGTAGAGGTACAAGTGTCTTTTGGAACTTAATTGATGCCAAAATACCCGAAACAAGTCGTTTTGATATAGGGCTCTTTATTTATAATCGTTACCTACTTCTTCTTATGTATTTTGCGTGTAGTTGTACGAAATGTACACCTGCAGCAGATAATATTCTTAATTACAACATACATAGTCGTGGAATCTACAATCTGTATACCACTTCCTTCTTCTAATTCTTTGTAGATTTTTAATGGAAAGTTCCCACTATAAATGAGAGGAACTTGGTTTTATGTCTCAAGGGGCAATAAACCGTTTGGCATATAAGCATAGAGCGAAATATGAGCTCCCAATATCCCCTGCAAATTAGGCACGCATGTTGTTAGAAGCGTAACGGTTCACAAAATATAACTTCAACAACGATATTTTGTGTGTGTGCGTGTGTGCGTATATCGATACAAAGGTCTAATACAAAAAAACTCTTGAGCAAAATATATTTATTTCACAAACTTGGTGTTTCAACACCTCTCTCTAATTTTTCAGAAGCTAGTGCTTTTCTCTCTCTCTCTCTCTCTCTCTCTCTCATGCTTCTACCTGTTTCTTATACATTTATCAACAAACAAGACTCCTTTATATATATTAGCATGACTATGTCGGCAACTTCATGCATCACTCCATATGCACTCTTGATCAAACATTGCAACTCATTATCTTCTCCAAGTCGGTAGCCTAGAGTCGATTGCCACTTTTTCTTATCTTCTGCCAAAGCTTCATTATAAAGTCTTTCATTTCTAGACATTTCTTCAAGTTAACAATTGCAACTAATGGAGATGTGATCCAGTAGAGAATTCCAATTTGCTAAACATTGCTTCTGCTTCTTCAATATCAAGCCAATTTTCGAACCAATCAAAATCATTTTTAAGGCTAAGAAAAGGGTTTAAAATCATTCTCGTACAGTGTCGGGTTTACCGACTTTCTAGTCGAATCAACTCTCAACTCCATGTCTGTTTATGCTGCTATGGCTACTGGATTGCAATCCTTCATTCTGAACATGCTCAAAATTTGCTCTCCATACATCTTTTGCGACATAAATATTCCATCTTCCATTTATTTTACTTCGACTCCAAGAAAGTGTGACATTTCACCGATATCTGTCATCTCAAATTCTTTAGTCATAGCTTTCTTGAAATTATTGAACATACCTGGATTATTTCCCGTGAATATCATATCATTCACATATAAGCAGACAATCATGATATCACCATCTTGATTTTCTTCGTGTATAAGGCATGTTCATACGGACTTTTCACAAAATCATTTTTCTGGAAGTACTCGTCTACTCTCGTGTTCCAAGCTCTCGGAGCTTGCTTTAATCCATACAAAGCTTTCTTCAGTCGATAGACTTTATCTTCTTGACCTTTTTTAATATATCCAGATGGTTGCTCGATGTAAACTTATTCTTCTAAGTAGCCATTCAGGAATGCCGATTTCACGTCCATCTCATAAATCTTTCATTTATTTTGCCCTGTGAGTGCTATGAGAAGTCTAATAGTATCGATTCTTGCAACTGGAGCAAATACTTCATCATAGTCAATTTCTTGTTTCTCCTTTAGCGACTAACCTTTCCTTGTGCTTCTCCACTTTGGTTTCTTGATTAGTCTTTGTCTTGTACACCCACTTGACTCCGATTGCCTTGTGTCCTTTTAGAAGATTAGTTAACTCCCATGTGCCATTTTTTTTTGTTGCAACAATTTCTTCATTGGCTTTCTTCCATTTCTCATATTCAGAAGTCTCTTCATATGTTACCGGAGCACACTCTGCCGTTAAACAAAATAGTGAATAATCAAATGTTCTTTAAGTGGGTTTTGCAGCATCATAGATGTCATTTAAACTTCGCATTTTCATAGGTGCTCCTCCTGAATTACTACTGCTATTGCTGCTGCCAGATGACGAGGGTGTTGATGCATGGGTTATTGGTGTAGCACTTTTTGGAGGAGTCTGATCATCACCTTGCTTATCTTACATGTCAAAGTCATCGTCGTCGTCATCATCATCAGCATCATCATCATTAAAAAATAGTTCTTCAACTTTCTTTTCTTCTTTGTTCCATCTCCAGTGATCTACTTCATCAAACTTAACATCTCGTGAGATAATCACGTTCTTCATAAGAGGATTGTATAATCTTTACGCCTTACTCCTTTTCTCGTAACCAATAAAGATGCATTTTTCTCTTTTGTCATCTAGCTTATTTCTCTTTTGATCACGAATATGGGAATATGCAATGCACCCAAAAATTCCGAGATGTTCAACTTTCGGCTTGCTACTACTCCATGCTTCATTTGGCGTCTTGATCTTTACACTCTTTGTTGGACATCGATTTAGCAAATAAACTGCACATTGAACGGCTTCAACCCAAAATGTTCTCAGTAAGTGCTTTCCCTTCACCATGCTTCTTGCCATATCGAGAATGGCGATTCATTCTTTCTGCAACGCCATTTTGTTCTGGCATATAATAGGCTGTCAATTGATGAATAATTCCATGCTTTTTACAGTAACCTTCAAATAATTTCGAGGTGTATTCGCCTCCGCTGTCAAACCTAAGCATCTTCGGATAATGTCCATTTTATTTTTCAGCCATTGCTTTGAATTCCATGAACTTATCAAGGGCTTCCGATTTTTCTTTAAGAATATACACCTAACTCTTTCTACTAAAATCATCAATAAAAGTAAGGTAGTACCTATTTCTGCCAAGTGATGGAATATCAAATGGACCATCTTTGTTTGAGTGCACATTCTCTAGTGGCCTTCTAGCTCTCCAGGATTTTGTAACTTCGAAATTTTGTCTATGTTGTTGCCCTTTAATGCAAGCTTCACATAATGATCTGGTTTAATAATTTCTGGTAGACCATTCACAATCTTTGTTTTTATAACAACTTCAAGCCAGTAAAACCAAGACGACCAAATCTTAAATGCCACAACCATGAATCATCTTTCATGACATACTTCATGCATTTCATCATTTCTGTTCGGATATCAAGTGTGAAAGACGATTCTTTGTCATTTCTACTTTGGCAATTAATTCTCTATCTCTGTTTCTGATAACGAGAGATAAGTCCTTCATGTGTATGTCATATCCTTTTTCTACCCAAACTGATAATATTGCATTTTAAGGCTGGTACATAATAAACATCTGATAAAAATTTTGTGTCTCCATTCTTTAAGGTAATCATGAGTTTACCTTTGCCTTTGACCGAAATTGTAACGCCCCGAAATTTTATTAAAATTTACAGAGCGTTAACGGTCGAATAAATCAAAAATCGGAGTAAACCTTACAATATCAAAAGTCTCCCAAAACGAAATCAGAAAACCCTAAATTATCATAAATATCCCAAACGGTCAATGAGAGCACGCACTAATAACTCCAAGAGTACATCAATAACTGTCATAGGGCCCAAAACTTTTATACAATCCAAAATTTTTCTCCAACACGGAGTTCAAAACAAAACCTAAGCAATACCAACTTGTCTTAAGTAAACATACTTAAATGTCAATACTAACTCTGAAATAAGGCAGCTAACTTTGGTCACATAGCTAGCCCTTCAAATCTGAAATCCCACCTACTAACCACTTCAAAGGAAAAATAATAAGGGAATGAGCCAAATACCCAGTAAGGTCACTCAAAGGACCAATCAGTCAGAACCCAAAAATATCAGAGAAACAAAATTTCGGTATACTTGGCTAACAAATGAAACACGCTGAACTAAGTTACTCCAATCAAAATTCAAATCATCTGAAACCAATACAATATCGAGAGG
This sequence comes from Escallonia rubra, assembly GCA_033065855.1. Classification (NCBI taxonomy): domain Eukaryota; kingdom Viridiplantae; phylum Streptophyta; class Magnoliopsida; order Escalloniales; family Escalloniaceae; genus Escallonia; species Escallonia rubra. The sequence continues at coordinate 67,767 of JAVXUO010002244.1, forward strand.
CTCACATTGCGTCATTGTGATAACACATCAAACCATAGCTTTGGTATAATGCCTAACATTGACACGCTTAACTTCAATCGTACACCAAAAGTAGTAACTAATCTTCACATTAGTCACAAGGATTTATACTCCAAATTCTTCAAATCAAAATTTTCGCCCGTACAAAATCACAATTGAGCCATATCAATACGCTCTTAATAACATTTCACTAATAACTGAGTGTAACTCATAACCAAAGTTGACAAACTCTTATACGCCTTCCGTCCAAAGCTTCATCCACATTGTTAGACTTTCAAATATGATTATCCATGATCAATCACCAACATCGAATATTCAAAGATTCTATACTCCAAAAAAACATTTTATTACTTCAAACACACGGTTTCTTAAGGCAACATCAAGCTCAACTTTCTGCCCAAACTTTTCAACTACAAAAGATCACAAACTCAAAATCTAAGGCTTAACTAAATTAAAACCACAAAACGTTAAAGCAATTCAATAACCAAACCATGAGATCACCTAATGATCAATATTTTCCTCCATCAAATTTTATTCTGACATCAAAATCAAAACCATCAGATAACATTCAAAGCATACTCTGTCAATTTAGCCAATATGAATAACCAATATCGACTAGCACTTACTTGTCATACCAAACTATTATCAAATTTATCACAGAGAAAAACATACTATTCTTAATTTCACATTTATATCGCACATCCATCAAAGATTTAAGCCTTTAAATACCACATCATTTATATCTCTCAGTCACAAACTTTACAAATAGCTTCTAGTTTTCAGAGTTATTCATCCAAAGATCATAATCATCCTCTTTTCTAAAGCAATCCATCTTGGCATTATCAGAAGTCGATCAGTCCAGTCCATACCCCCAAAATAAGATCAAAGTGTTTCATATCCAGAAAATTATGTCAACTCTTAATTATCTGTAATCAATATTGATGGGACAAGGATTACAAACCATAAGGGTCACCACAGAATTCCATAAAGGCATCTACACATAGACACCTTTCAAATTTCTAGGTTCAACACTTAGGTGCCCACAAAAGAATATCGAAACAACAGAATAAAAGGGGCATTATGATCTAGTAATGCCAAATCTTCCTTTCAAATTTCCGCACGAAATCTCTGTCACTATATGAATTATTTTCTGAGATCACAACCCTTTTCCATACACTATCCGATAGAGTTACTCATAAACATCCAAAGATCATAGTCTTATCCTTCAATTATTATCCATGATAAATACGGACAATATCTAAATTCCAAAGACAACTAACATTCGTTCTACGATTGCGTACTCAACCTAAATCCAAGGTTTATGGCCAAATCTCAATCTTATAATCTAATAGGAAATAAATTCCCCAAACTTATTCCACCTTTTCAAGGTTTAATCCCAATCACATATATCTTAGGCTTAGGAGTCTATACAGAATCTCAAACCTAAGCTTTGATACCATTCTGTAACGCCCCGAAAATTTATTAAAATTTTTGGTGCGTTAACGGTCGAATAAATTGAAAATCGAAGTAAACCTTACAATATCAAAAGTCTCCCAAACGAAATCAGAAAACCTTAAAATATCATAAATATCCCAAACGGTCAATGAGAGCACGCACTAATAACTCCAAGAGTACATCAATAACTGTCGTAGGGCTCAAAACTTTTATACAATTCAAAAATTTTCTCCAACACAGAATTTCAAAACAAAACCTAAACAATACCAACTTGTCTTAATTAAATAAACTTAAATGTCAATACTAACTCTGAAATAAGGCAGCTAACTTTGGTCACACAACTAGCCCTTCAAATCTGAAATCCCACATACTAACCACCTGAAAGGAAAAACAATAAGGGAATGAGCCAAATGCCCAGTAAGGTCGCTCAAAGGACCAATCAGTCAGAACCCAAAAATATCAGAGAAACAAAGTTTCGGAAGCACCAAATTTGTTTCAACAGAACAGATAATCAAACCAGATTTCGAATGTCAAAAACACTTATGAATACAAAGACAGACACAAAGGTTTCAACAGAATGGACATCAAACACAATTTAAATGTCAAATTATATCTGAAAGACAATATTTCAAAGGCATACCAATTTCGACTGAATAGAGGTTAGACCAAATTCAAATGTCAAAATATATCTGAGTACGGAGACAGACGATATCGGACCAAATATCAAATATCAAAATATATGAGTTCGGAAGCAGACACTATAGGATATCTGAATACGTAAACAGACACTATCAGAACAAATATCAAATGTCAAAATATATTTGAATACAGAAACAGACACATGAGACCAATTATCAAATGTCACAATATATAGGAATTCGCAAACAGATAATATCACATCATATATCAAATGTCCTAATATATTTGAATACGGAAACGAACTAGAGACCAAATATCAAATGTCATAAATTTATCTGAATACGGAAACAGACACTAGAGAGCCATTCAGAAAGTGGTCACATACGTCATTCCGGACATATGAGGCCGGTTCAGAAAGTAAGATCGCGATCTCTAGCTCAACTCCCCTGAGCTAGCCCACGTTTCAATCCACGTGGGTAAGTCAGAAATAAGTCACATACACTGTGACATGGTTCATAAAGTCACTAAAACAAAATCTCAAAATAACCGTTATCAAATATCGGATATTTTGAACCATATTCAAAGGTTTCAAAATAACATTATCAAATAACGAACTCGTCAAACAATAAATGGAGTTCGCGAAATAATGACGATCATAAATCACTGAGACGATGATATCAATATGTCAATATTCTGAGGTCAAACAAATTTGACGGAATTTGATTTTCACAAATCATAGAATATACAACGAGTTATTCATAACCATTGTCAAAACAGAGGGAAAAGAATGTCACTTAACTCAATTCGAAGAAGTTCAGATTTCAAAAAGAAACTAAAGACTCACATGAGCGATTGGTCCATCGCTGATTCAAATTTTCAAAAGTAAACCCTTACCTTAATTAAGCCTTTAAGAATGCAATTCCTCAAGCACCACTTTAGAACTCAAGAGCTTCCCAAGCCTTCTCTTTCTCTCTTTCCACCACAACGGTAAAGGGAACAAACTTCCCTAGCCTTTTGAGAGCCACAAATCCTTAAGCTCATCCTTAGAGCTTCCAAATTTTCCAATCCTTCTTCTCTAACTCTCTTTTCTCCCCCCCTCTCTCTCTCTCTCTCTCTCATGCAAAGGAGAAGTAAAGAAACAGAGGACCCGAAAAGGCTCGGAATGAAATAAAATACTATTTATATGAAGGTAAAGAAAATTACACTATTCATTCAAAGCAATACAAGTTTAAGTCGACTAAATTCTTTAGCCGTTTCTTCTCTTGATTTAAAAAGCTTTTAAGTCGACCAAAAACACTTTTAAGTCGACTGAAAACACCTTTAAGTCGACTAAAAACACCTTTAAGTCGACTGAAAATACTTTTAATGAGAACACTTTTAATTCGACCGAAAACAACTTTAAGTCGACTGAAAACACATTTAAGTCGAACTGAAAGTACTGTTCATCGACTAAAAGTTACTGTTCATCAACTAAAAGTACTGTTCATTTGACTAAAGTTGATGTTCATCGACTAAAAGTACTGTTCATTTGACTAAGTACTGTTCATCGATTAAAAGTTACTATTCATTTGACTAAAGTTCAGCGATTAAAAGTTACTGTTCATCGACTAAAAGTTGTTGTTCATCGACTAAAAATTTCAGAAAACTTTTTTAGTCGACTAAAAACCACTTTTAGTCGATTGAAAACTTCAGAAATTTCAAAACGTCATTTCCCTTCATTTTGATTCGAACAAAACCACTTTCTTTCGACCGAAATTGAGGTTTTAGTCGACTTAAAACCTTTAGGTCGGCCGAAAACTTCAGTAGCTCATTTACACACAAAAATCCATTTTCATTCGAAGCTAAACTATTTTCATTCAACCAAATATTTCAGAACTCAAAAATTGTATCATCAATAAGTTTTGACTTGAATGAAACCACTTTCACTCGATCGAAAATTTCAGAAACAATCCCAATTCATTTTCTTAATTTTGACAAAAACCACAACTTATTTATTCAAAAATACTAATTCCGCACAAGGAAAAGAAAATTTTCGGGGTATTACAGAGATCTTTGACGAGTTTCTGAAAGTAACTTCTCCTTTGATTGTCTCGTCCAAATTTGTGAACAACTCTTTTCGGCTATACATGTGGTTACTGGCACCAGTGATGAGATACCGAACATTTTTCCCGCAGCCTTCGTTTCCTCTGTAAGTGAGAAAAATAGGATGTTCCACATTTTTCTCTTCAGCTGTTGCAAAATAATTTCTTTCCTCCATCTTAGGAGTTGATTTGCACTCGTAATTAAAATTTTCATATTTGTTGAAATTATGACATTGCGATTGGGATTTATCACCTCGTTGTTAAAATCTACTTCTAAATCCTCGACCACGACTATATGTTTGATAGCCTCCGTTTGTTTGGCCTCTTTTGAAATATTGTCTACCACGTCCTCGTCCATTGCGTCCATAGCGTCCACCTCTATAGCTACCTCTGTAGCAATTACAATCTCCTCTACCTCGTCCGTAGTTGCTGCTAACTTGGTTTTCACCTACATACAATTTGCTTTGCAAAGCTTGCTCCAAATTACCACTATTTTCATTTTGGTTTATTCTTTGCTCATGAGCCTGAAGAGATCCCGCAAGCTCATCTATAGAAATTTGAAACAAATCTTCCAATTCTTCGACGGCAGTGACAACATAATCATATTATTTAGATAGAGAATGTAAAAGTTTTTCCATTACCCTCACATCATCAAGAGTTTCTCCATTTCTTTTCATCTCGCTGCCACCCTTTTTTAGACGAGTAACGTGATTATTAATATTTTCTGAATTTTGCATTTTTAGCGTCTTAAATTCAGCTCTGAGTGATTGGAGTCGTACATCTTTAGCTTTTTCGACTCCTTGTAGAGATTTTTGCAGAATCTCCCACGCATCCTTTGATGTCATTGCGTCTGATATTTTTTCAAAAGTTGATTCGTCAACTCTTTGAAAAATTAAAAACAAAGCCTTCTATCCTTCTTACGTGATTCTTTTAGCACTGTCTTCTAGGCGTTTGATAAAGCTGCTTCGACAGTTACATTTTCGGGCTCGGTATATCCGTCTTCAATAATTTTTCATAATTCTTGTGACTCGAGCAAAACCTTCATTTGGATGCTCGAGTTCGCATAATTCATCTTCATTAATTTTGGGATCTATGGCTGAATTATATTGGCCATCTCTTCACTTTCTTGAAATGTAGAATCGAACTTATGACTCTGATACCACTTGTTGTAAGCGTAAAGAGTTTACAAATTATAACTTGAACAACAATATATGTATGTATGTATATATATATATATATATATATATATGTGTGTGTGTGTGTGTGTGTGTGTGTGTGTGTGTGTGTATACACACAAAGTCTAATACAAAAACACACTTGAGCAAAATATATGTATCTCTCAAACTTGGTGTTTCAACACCTCTCTCTCTAATTTTTCACAAGCTAGTGCCTCTCTCTCTCTCTCTCTCTCTCTCTCTCTCTCTCTCTCTCTCTCATGCTTCTACCTCTTTCTTCTACATTTATCAACAAACAAGACTCCTCTATATATTAGCATGACTATGTCGGCAACTTCATGCATCACTCCATATGCACTCTTGGTCAAACATTGCTTCTGCTTCTTCAATTTCAAGCCACTTTTCCGACCAATCAAAATTATTCTTTAAGGCTAAGAAAAGGGTTTTAATTTCTAACATGTGACCGAAACCATTTTCTCTATCTCCTCCAAAAACCTGGGGGAGGCGACACTTACTGCGATGCATGTGGGAGCACGGCCAATGACCTAGCCTACCGTTGCAGAACTTGTAATATTGATGTCCACGAAAAATGTGCAACGCTACCACCTGCCATCTGCCACCACTCTCATCCCCACCAGCTCCACATTGCTTTCTCGCCTCCCTATCCTAGCAAGAGCTTCGGCTGCAATGTATGTAGTAAATTAGGTTACGATCACTGGCTCTATCGCTGCAACTCATGTGACTTTGACGCTCACTTGTCCTGCGCCATGTCTAAAACTAGGCCGCCTCAGCAGAAATTTGCGCCCAACAATGTTGCGCAAAATGCTAGGCCAGGTGGTTATGGATCTGCTGCGGTCACAGGTGGAAATCAAAAGGTCCCTGGAACTCAATCCAACAATCACTACTCCAATACTCCAAGCCACAGTTCACAAAACAATGTCACCCAAAAGGCCAGGCCTGGGGGTTATGGATCTGCTGCTGCCTCAGGTGCAAGTCAAAAGAATGTCATATATCAAAGCAACAGTTACAGCTACTCGGTCTCCACCACATGTTACACTTCCCAAAACTCAGTTGGAAGACCCCCTGTGCAGAACCATAATACCAGTCAAAATCCTAGGCCAAGTGGTTATGGATCTGCTGCTACCAAAGGTGGAAATCAAAAGCATGCCAATAATCAAGCAAACAGTTACTACTCTATCTCGAGTTCTAGTTCAGGTTACAGTACCCAACACTCAGTTGCAAAGCCAACTGGTGCTTATGGAAGTCAACAGAGAAATCCGGTTGTAAATAAGACAGTTATTGGTGTAGCAAACGTTGGTGGTCGACAAGTGGCCAGTCTCTCCATGTACGAGGATGTAGCGTATGCTGGAGATGGAGATGAGAAACATAGGTATGGGTCGACAAAGGCTTATGGTGGCGGTGGTTGTAGCCTTGTTGATCTTGACGAAGACGATTCCGTTGACGATGACCGATGACTATGGTGGAAATTACGAAGGTGAATCTTTGGGATTAGATCGACAACATATTGGTGGCGAGGGTGATGATGAGGATGACTATGATGATGATGATGGTGACGATGGCTCTAACGATGATGATAAGCAAGATGATGGTAGTTCTAGTAACAACGATGAACATGCAATGACGGTGATGATGAGGATTTTGAGGGAGATTATAGCGGTGGTGGTGGTGTTGACAATGACAATGGTGAAACTGAAAATGGTGGTAGAGATAGTGATGGTAATGATGGTGGTGATTACGATGACGACTACTGCGACAACAATTGTCGATATTAAAATGGTAAGGGCTGAATGGTCTTGAGGTGTTCACCTCCTGCGTATCTTCAGGCGACTGCTAAATATATGGTAATAATACCTCCGAATTTTTAATAATAAATTATACTAAAGAGTCTAATACATGTGTGACTTTAATAAGTAGTGATAAAGGGGGAATAGAATACCAAAACAAACGTGATGATGTGTAATTTATATTTTATTTATATTTGAGTGTTTATTTTGTTATTTAAAGCGTTTTTGAGGTGTTAATAGTCAAAATTAAGTCATTGAGTTTTAGAGTTTGTAGAATTGATTTTTTTAATCTTATAAGGTTAACTAAATTTATAGTAATAATATCTTCGAATTTTTTAATAATAAGTTATAATAAAGAGTCATGATGCATGTGAGACTTTCATATGTAGAGATAAAGAGGAATGAAACATCATACCAAAGATGATGACATGTCCCAAAATTGTACAAAGATGACGTGTCGCATTATTAAAAGCGGTAGAAAGGGAAAAGAAAACCTAAAAGAGCTTATGTGTCGCCTCCACAACGCACAATGCTTCGTCTGTTATAGTTATTTATTTATACGATGGTTCTCCTTCATTGAAAAACAATTAGGTGCCCAAAAGTAATGCGACGGAATTTTGTCAGATTCGGTACACCCCAGCTTAAGAAGAAGTCTTCGGGTTTGGATTTTGATTAGTAGGACATTTCACTGTCGTCTTCCTCCCTTGCCGTCTCATTACCAAGTCTACCATAAGCAAATCCGCTTTGTCTACGCAGCTGCCCACTGGTCCATCAAGAATATGCTCTTTCACTCATTGCAATGCACAACCATTATGCACCACCACTTGGCACTATCGGCAATTAACCGTTCAAGCCGCTGCTGTGACCATCTTGACACCATCGCCGAACGAACAAGGGTTGCCTCTCCCATTCATGACATGACTCTACTGTTATTGTGCCACCCCACCGTCGTCTACATCTCCACGTTGCCGCAACTTGGACCCATATCACCGCCACCGTGGATCTGTAGTGGACCCACATCAGTGTCACACCAGCGGTTGCTATTGATCCGCCGCAGTGAGTCACTACGAATGACTTTGGTTACTACAACACTTGCCTCGCACGGTCGCAATATCACTGTCGCCTTCTCCCATCTTTGGCAATGTTGCTAATCTGCTATTCATCCAACTCTAACAAAAAGGCGAGAGAGGTTAGATAAAAATTGTTTGGGGGCAAAAGGAGGGAGAGGAGATAAGACTGACGATTGTAAAGAAGACGTGAGAGAAACAAGAGATGTCCGAGAGCAATGTTTACCAGTAAAGTGTGAGTTCATGCCCTATTCATTCGCCCTGGTCCTTGGATCTCAACTGTGGCATCACCTGAAATCATGTCAAGACTCTCATTCACCGTGGGCGTTAGATCTTAATGCCGGGATTGCCGGGAATCATGCCAAGACCCTCATTCATCATACGTGGTCATTGGATCTCAACCCCGAGATTATCGAGAATCATGCCAAGACCCTCATTATCGTGGTCGTTGGATCAACCCTGAGATAACTAGGAATCATGCCAAGACCTCTATGCACTTGGTTGTTGATTTTCCAACTATTGTTAGAATTCACATTCAGACCTTCATCTGGGATCTTCAAGTGGGTTAATTTTATGCTACAACCTGTACTTAGGGGTCAGTTGCACCCAACACCCTAGGGTATTAAAATTGGCACCCAGCACCAAAATTTTAAAAATCTTGCTTTTCGGCACCAAATGACGGTCAATATGGCTTTTGACAACATGTCTATTAATTTTTTAGGGACAAAATAGTCTCGTTACCCTTTATAAATGATATGGTGTCCACGTCATTTCCACGTGGTCAAATCCTCAGTCGATCTCTCACTTGAACCCACCAGATTATCTTCTTCCCCCATCCTCACCCTCACCAACCCACTCGTTTCTACCACTACCCTTACCGACCACACTACCAACACCAACTTACAAACCCATGTCACCACCTGACTTGCAAGCAAACCCTCCACGGCAAACCTACAAATCCCACCTCCATCCGGCATGAAAACCCACTGCCAACCCACCCGCTGACGATCGTACCCATCCACCATATCTGACCACCCCATCATCCACCATTGAGCTCTTTCCAATTGCCCCACCAACCAACCAACGCCCACCATCCTAGCGGTGCCATCAGTAAGCGCCTCACCAAACCTACAAATAACTAGCAGATGCAGATCCACAGCTACAGAATTCGCCGCTAGCAAAGTTGCTACCACATATCTGAGTCCCAGATCCGCTTCTCTTCATCTGCGTCCCAGATCTGAGTCAGTAGCACCAGAATCTTGAATGGAGAAAGCCACGTCTACCTCTCCTTGGGTCAACAGCTGAAAGTTTTGGTTTTTAATCATGAAATTTCTATCTAATTTGTTTGATCTGATGTTTAACGGCAATATTAGTGTGGGTGTGATTGGGAATGGTGTTGATGAGTGTGATGTCCCAGATCTGACCGTGGTTTGGTGGTGTTTACAAATGGTGGCATTGACAGTGGTTTGGTGGGGTTGCAGCGTTGATCTTGGTCTGCTGGCGGTGGTTGAGTTTTGGTCTGCGATTATATTAGGCTTTATCTGATTGAATTACATGGCTCATAGATGCCACCTGGACACCATGTAGATGCCACAGGGATGCTACCTTGGACGCAATAAGCAAACTGACAATTTTATCAAAAGTAACAGACGTTTGGTCAAAGGTCATATTGACCATCATTTGGTGCCGAAAACCAAGCTTTTTAAAATTTTGGTGCTGGGTGCCAATTTTAAAACCCTAGGGTGCTGGGTGCAACTGACCCCTAAGTATAGGGTGTAGCGTAAAATTAACCCTCTTCAAGTCACAGTCGTCCGATCTCTCAAATAGGATTGCTGGACATCATCAGCCCAAGATTTTTATTCTCTTGGTTACCAAACCTTGCCTAGGTTTTTTACAAGTTCCCCTACGAGGACCTTCATTTACTTTGGTCCCTTGACATCTTTACCACATTAAAAACCGCCCCAGAATCTCTAATCCCTTGGTTGCTAGATTTATCCTCTAAGGATCACCAGAAGCCGCCTCGAGATTTTTGAGTCACTTAGACATGGCTTGGATCATCTGTTTCACTTCAGGACCTACATTTGGATCTCAATGTTCTTAAAGGGTCTTCATTTACCTCAAACATGGCACCAACTATTAACCTCCAAACTTTAACTAGTTTCCTATCCACGAACTTTAAGTTTTAAGGGGAATATTAATGTAAATAATTAAATTATAGGTTTGTAAGGCCTACCTCTAAACTGCACCCATATTCGCCGCACAAATCACTATATTTGCTCTATAAATAGAGCCCTTTGTAAATACACACCAGAATTGCAAGATTTCTCTCATGTTTCGCTTCCCCTGATACCTATAATAAATCCAAACTAACAACAAAATGCAACCTAAGCCTGCTAAAGAAATCTTGACTAGCCCATCATACAGTTTACTTCATCGTTAGTAACGTCCGCCGCCACTTGAGCAAAGACTAGTACAGGCTTAACTTGTCTTGCTCCTTCTATCTTGGTAGGAAAAACGATTGAAGCGAACCAGAAAAACCACCCAAAGAGCTCCCTGAGGCACAACTTAAGCCACTTGAAAAGAAGCTCTACAACATTCATTAGAAAACATAAGAAACAAAGACCCTAGCACAATAGCGACGAGACAACTAGAACACAACAAAGCAGCTAGCAAAACAAAAGACAACTTGTGTTCCGGAATCATCATCAGTTCTCATCATAGACTGTATGTATGGGGAAGACTGGCCACATAATTCATTTTCATTGCATTGTCATGCTGTTTTGACTGTATACTATCGCACTACACCAAAACTGCCCTATGGTGACAAGAAGGCCTACGGTATAAAAGGAACCGTAGGTACAAGTTATGTATGCCTACGGTTAATATTGCACCGTGGCTATACGTGCTGCATCAGTTCGGAAGAGCAGTCACGACGGTGCTTAGCGTAGGAATTGGGTAGACAAAGGCGGGTGAATCTCGCAGACAAAGCCATCGGCTGCTTACCGTCAGAATAGGGGTCTCTCTCTCTGCGACTTGCCCACTTGCCAAATGCCAAATACTCTCACCCACTCCCAGAAAGGCAGACCGCAGCACTCACCGGTGGACTCAACTACCGAGGTCCGAGGCCGTCTTCAAATTTAGATCTGGAACAACAATCGAAGAAGAAGCAGTGACCGGTGAGGCGAGAACTCCACCGGCCAATGACCCTCCCCGGTGACGACGTGTTGATGAACAGTGACCTTAGAAGAAGCAGTGACAGGCAGACTGATCAAAGAGTGTCGACGGTGAGGTGAGGACTCCGGCGGCGACAACTCGTTGACGACTGGTGCGGCAATAGTGCACCTCCAGTCGACTCTCTCTGTTGAGAAGAGCTCAGATCTGGAATGAGTGCCCGGAGTGGAGCCGTGGAAGGAGACAGCGAGTGGACCGGCAATGACGTCTTCTTCTGTTCAGATCTGGAAGGATCAGTGACCGGCGAGTGATGACGGCAAGGCGAGGACTCCACCGGCCAAGAACCACTACAGGCGACGACCGTGACCGGCCAATTGCAACGGTGCCGGCCATGGGAATTGGGTCGAAAATCATAGAGAGATTGGAGAGCTTTGGCGATCAGCCGATCAGCCGATCAGCAATCTCTTAAACGCAAACCCCAAGGCTGATTACCATGGGGATAAGAATTGACGAGCTTCTCCTTCTCTGTGAAACTCACACTCCACAGACGCACACACACATTAGACACAACACAATCACCGGCCGCATTCGCAATCAGTCGCAAACGCCAACGCAAACACAATCAGGTTCTCGATCTCCCTCTTTCGGTGATATGTCTTCATCTCCCTTTTCGTCTCAGGTTTTTAATTGCACGCTCTATTACACAGACCCGCACCGAAATGCCACAGACATAAACACACACAGATACAAACGTAAACGCAAATGCATGCACTATTACACAGTCACGCACATGCACCAAAATGCACAAACATAGAATTGCGGCTATGGTTCTCTCCCTTTTCCTCTCTGATTTTTAATTGCTTGGTTCTTCCCAAATTCAGGATTTCTCTAATCAATTTTTTTATTTTTCAATTTTGTAATCTTTCCCAAATTCAGGCTTTCAGTGTGAGGAATAGAGGGCTGCTGGTTAGGGAAGGCGGGATTCCGCCGCTGGTGGCGCTTTCGCAGACGGGGACTGCAAGAGCCAAGCACAAAGTGAGGCTCAGAAGCTCATTTGATTGTTATTAGTTCACGTCTTGTGTGGTTAAATTGAGTCTAGTTTGTTAGATTGAATGTCCTTATTTCAGTTCTTGCTAGCTCGTGTAGTTCAAGTTTTGGGCTGGTTGGTTCCGTAAGACTCTTGGCCACTGTCGTAGAGTTAGATGTACACAGTCTAATATTTGCTATTGCGGAATAATAGACTGTTTTGGCGTTGTGAACTCGTGACCTTCTGCGGCTCACCGTGAAACAAACTACCCATGAACTTTAGTTTCTGAGTTTAGGACCTCTAGATAGTTGTAGTCAAATGGAGTTTTATTTTTGTGATGCTATTTTAGTTTCTTGTCTTACCGATTGTGAACGTTGAACTTGTCAACGATTTAAGCTTAATTAACTTATTTTTGCTGATTTTGTACTGCACCCAGTATGAAATGTGATCTATTGATCAAATTATTGCCTTAATGATTCGAAAGAATGAAACTTTTGGAAGTGTAGCCATTTCCATAAATAATTATCATGGTAAGTATAGCTGTCAATGATAAGGAAATCGATTTCATGACTAACATAGATCCAGGGTCTGATGTATGAGTATGCATCATGATTCATGCTGTGCAGTAACTGTGGTTAAGAGTGTCGTTTCCGGTGACTGATGTACTGTCTTCTTGTTTATTAATGTCTATATTATGGTAGCTGCATTTTGACCCTATTCATGGCGTTTATGGGGGGCAGAATTCTGATGGTTTTTGGTTGCTTCTGGCAGGCTGAAACGCTTCGGGGATACTTGAGAGAACCAAGGCAAAAAGCTTCCACTTCAAGTCCTTAGAGAGGTATTTCATTAGGCCTTATTTTATTACTATAAGTGGTTGGGTGTTGCCTGTATAGAGTATATGTATTTTTTATGGTTTGTACAGTGTGGTTGAGGGATTGGGGAGTTGTTTATCATGAGTTGAACAATTAGCAGTAGAAGCTAGTGAGAAAAGCTGGCCCTTATAGGCCCATGGTGGTTGACTAGTCTTTTGGGGTTCCTTGTTTCTTCCTTTGTTTAGTGTTTTTGGTTTTTGTGGAGGAGGAAAACTTGTTTGCCTAGTTTTCTTTATCATGTTTTGGGTTGCTGGTGAGGATTATGATCCTTGTTTGGCTGATCCAAAATCCTGTTAGAACAACTATATACTAATTGTCTAGTTTTGTAACATAAGGGTATGCTGGAGCTTGTTTCCAATTTTTTCTAATTATTGCGATTAAGCTGTTTCTTTTGCTTTTTCTGAGCTTTATGTTATTTAGTTGAAATAGTAAGACTCTCTTGGATCTTCAAACCCCCCACCTTCTATTCGGCTATACTGGTAGTTGAGAAAATGGAGCATGTTTGGCTGGTTAGTAAGAATGCGCTTTTTTAAGACATTGCTATCTAGAATCTCCTGCCCCTCTTTCAACAAACTTGCTTGCTATCTCAGCGTGTCTATCCTTAGTTTTCGTGTCTAGTTTGCTTGCTCACTTCTAGAACTGGTCTAACTAGAATGAAAATCTCAGAATGGACCTAGAGAATAACCTTACTGGCTTACAGGGCACTCTCATGGCTAGAAGAGGGAAGGAGATAAACCAATTTAGCCTGTTCTAGCTGTCCTCCTGGTTAATCAACTTCTAATTCTTTTAGAATGCTTCATAAACCTTTATAATGTCCTTATTCTCTGCAATCTCATTGAACATCTCAATGCATTTGTTCACAAAATTCTTCATGTTAGCCTTCAAGGAGCAGCAGGGGGCACGTGCCCGCCTATGCTCCTTGCTAGCTCCGCTTCTGTTCACAACCTGTAGAAAGTTTCAATAGGGATTATAGCTTTTAGTGACAGTCAATTAAGCACTGGAAAGTCTTCCCTTCTTGAGAGCACTACAAAATATAACGAAACAAGAAAACATTCAGGTTGATACGAGATAATTAGAAGTTAAACAAAACCATGTCCAAGTATGGCAAGAACAATTGAATCCCAAATTCAATCCTAACATATTATTGATACGAGATACTAACATAATGCTGATAAACTTGTAAGAACTCTGTAAATTGTTGATATGTGCTTGGCTAGACAGAGGTGCAAATTGTTGATATGTGCTTGGCTGCTAGACCTCTCAATGGAGGTTTGATCAACTTGTAAGAACTCTGTAAACTTCTTTAGCTATCTCCATATATGGAGTTAGCTTTTGAATTTAATTAAGTGCTAGGACAGGAATATGATATGGAGATAGCTTTTGAAATTAAGTGCTAGGACAGGAATATGATACGGAGATAGCTTTTGAAATTAAGTATGGAGATTGACGCTTTTGTATGGAATTTGGTGAACAAATTATTGTTATATAACATTGCACTATTTATGCAATTGAAAACATCTTTATAATCTTTCAGTTGCAGAACATGTTTATGCTATTTCAATTGTATTTGCAGGTTATTGTGATAAAAAAAGATCCAGCATTCGATTAAAAGAAAAGAAAAAAAAAAGAGCACATGTACCTACGGTATAAACCGTAGGGAAAGGTTTGTATCCTATTTTCTGGGCATTAATCCCTACGGTTTAAACCGTAGGGAAAGGCTTAAAAAAAGGCTATGGTTTAACTTTAGCCTACGGAATATACCGTAGGTATAGCTTAAGGTACCTATAGGGTAAGCATATCCCTACGGTATTGCCCGTAGGCATAGCATTCAAAAATAAAACTTATTCCTACGGTTATACCGTAGGCTAATCCTAAAAAAACCGTCGCTATAAGTGGGTCAGTACGAATTTGGCATAGGTATATAAGCTACGGTATAACCGTAGGGATAACCTTCAACCCCGTAGGCATCGCCACTTATGCCTACGGTATAGTACCGTAGGGATAGGCTATGCCTACGGGACATGGCACCTATACCTATGGTACTGTACCGTAGGCATAAGCTGGTTTTCTTGTAGTGTCGGTTTGTAACAGCCCAAAACCTGAGGCGAGTTTTATATATATATAAAAAAAAAAAAACCTAACTGATTATTTAGTGGACCTTTAGCGACGAATGGGTGAGCATTAGTCTTTGTGATCTTTAGCGGTAATTTTTTTATTTTTATTTTCTGCAAACTATAAGTTAAAACTTAATGGTAGCAGTTATAGGTGATATGGATTGATGTCTTTAGCAATGATTAGCGTTAACGATATATTAAAAATCCTTTAGCGACATTTTTATATTCTATAGCTAACGTCGATATTTTAGCGGCAACTTTTTAAGTCAACACTTTACTTTTAGAAAAAAATAATTATTAATTAAATTAAGCAGGAAAACATAGGAGAGAAATTAGGAAAAATAAGTGCAATAACACGTTTACGGTTACAAGCCAGAGAAAGAGAGGAAAAAAAAGGAGAAAAAAAAGGATATGTGTTTATATCAAAAACTATCGGTTACAGAAAGAGAAACAGAGAATTAAATAGATAGAGATAGAGATTCAGAGAAAGAGAGAGAAGACACTCGGCACAGAAGAGAGAAGACGAAATTTCAGTGGAATAGATGAAGAGAAGGGCTTGTGCAAAAGGAGAGAAGAAGAAATACACAGGAAAAAAGAGAGAGAGAGAAAGGGGCAAACAATCCGGCGGAACGAATCGAAGCTTCGGTAAGCCCTCTTGCAAATTTACTTAGGCGTATTTGTAAGCTTATTTCGAATCGCATACATGTGTATCGCCTGGGTGTGAGAGGACGTGAGGGGTCTCGGTTTGGTCAGCCACGGTGGCTGTCGTGTTTATGTGAGCGGGGCTGAAACGGAACAGCCAAGGTGTGGTAGTACACAGCTGTGTATAAGTGGTTTTATGTTGGTGTAAAGGGGTGCAAAAAGGAGGGATTGCGGTGTGTGAACAAATGGGTGATGTGGTGTTTGAGAGATGCAAAAATGGAAACTGCTGTGGGGTGTGCAAAGTATGTATATGTGTTTGTGCATGTAATGAGGGAACAAAACAGGGCTGCACGGCAGCTATAAACAGGTGCTTTGTGGGTGTGTATTTAGAGAGGTGGGGGCTGCCAATCAGCCCATACATAGCAAGGATATGTTATGGGGTTTGAGAAATGGAAATGGAGACAGCCATGTGGCTGTGTGAAACCATGTGTAAAGATGCAACATTTGTTTTAAAAGTTAGAATCTGTGAAAGGGAAGGTGTTAATGGAAGTAAATTGGTTTGCATTGTTGTCTCGGCTTTCATTTAATTCCTGGTTCTCAAGGGGTTCTTTGGACCTGAGGTATTGAAGAAACAGTTGCTGGGTATTGTTGTATGTGTAGTGTGTCATGAGAGTGGTATGTATATGTTGTGTGGTTGTTTATGGGTGTTGTGGTGCTTGAGAGATGAAGGAGTGGCGAAATGGGTTTGTGTGAGTACAAAACAAAGAGAAAATGGTCCGTGTATGGTGGGCAAGAAAGTGAAGCAGTAGCTTGATGGTGTTGTGTTTTGAGCATGGTTGTGTGTGTTGTGAGTGTATGAATGAAGGTGTAGATATAGTGTGTGTACATGTATGTGAATGGAGTGAATTTCTAGTGTGCTAGGGGTGAGAATGAAACTGCGTGAACAGTAACAGTGAGTTGGTGAGTGTATTTTCTGGGTTGGACAGTAAGTGAAAGGAGGAAGAAGATGAAGGGGGAAATGGGTCTAAAGAGTGTAGCGCCTGGAGTGCAGTGTGTGTATTTATATATATGGTGTGTGAATGTAATGAGAAGAAGAGAAAGAGAGAGACACCAAATGGGTTGTAAGCCGTGTGTTAGTGATTGTTTGAAGGTGTGTGTGTGCCTGAAGTGTGTTAGTTGTATGCATGTGTGTGTAGAGTGCTGTGTACATATATGTGGGTGAGTGTGTGCAGTGCGTTATGAAGAGGTGAATAAGAAGATGGAGTTGATGGGTTTGTTGCTGTGTCTTGGATGTGTGAATGGAGGGTGTACTGAGTGCATGTGTGTGCTGGGTGCGTGTTAGTGAGCTGTGTACTCATGTGTGTGTGTGTACGGATAATGTTAGGCTCGTTACGCGCTTTGGATAGCGTATAGTGAATATTAGACCGTGAAAATTTATAGTATAGTACCTGAGACTATGATAGAATTACTGGTAAAATTTCATAATTTGTTGAGATCATATGTAGTTTTAATATTTTCTGTAAGCTTAAAATGGTAAAATTCTTTTGAAGCCTTTAAACCCTGAAAATGTTCTAGGAAATATTATAGTAATACTTTTATAGTATAATAAAGACTCAGTGAAAAATTTTGGTGATTTTTAGAGTTCATTGCTGTCATTTCTCTATCGCATTGAATTTAATAAAATGAAACATTTTAAAATATTTTAATGCCTTTTTATTTCTGATTTCAATTTTAATAATTTTTATAAGTCTCCTAAAGCTATTAAAAAAATTATGAGCCTTTATTTCCAGCTAGAAGCAATTATGGCAATTTATTGGTTTTAGTGTATTTAAGAAAATTATTTTAATTCAAAAATAATCAAAAATTATATTTTTATCCCATATACTATATTAAGCTATAAATAATGTTTAATGAAAGTTAATTTTTTTTTTGGATATTTCTAAGTCTCGGGGAGTGTGACAAATTTCAGGATAGGTTGGCCGTGAGTGAAACCCATTCCGAATTTTATCGTTCTGGGTAGAGAAATAGGAACGCTATGAATAGTTATATTATTAGGGTTATAATAAAGTGGTATAGATATTGTTCTGATAATTGACTTTGTCAACCTAGGTTAATTCAAAGGATTTTTGGATCGAGGCCGTTGAGCAGTGCATAGCTTGGACTGAGGTAAGGGATTTTCATCCGAACCTAACTCCTATATTTGATTCATATGTTATTCTAATTTGCTATCGTTATTTCTTTGGACTCAATTATAATTGTGATGAATTGTATCGATTGTCATTAATAACCTTGTTTGAGCCTGACACGTTCATTGAAAATCTCATTCGATGCTCAGTACTTATTTCTCTTTGAGTATCGATTTATTCATTGTAATATCGCTTATTGCATTCTGCATATTGGCATGAGATAGTGTATTGAGGAGTTATAAGGATGGTCTGTATCAGGGGTGATATAAGGATGGTCTGTTATTGTCGGGAAATGCTAGTACCTTGAGGGTCTAGCTAGTGTTCATATGCATATGTAACCATATCGTTATTAAGCACTGCCTGTGTGGCTTTGCTAAGTGTTACCCTGCACTGCCTGTGTGGCTTTGCAATTTACTCATGTCCAATATCATCTGCATTGCTTCAGTGAAATCGAAAGTGCATTTATTGAATCTTGAATTGCGAAATTGAAAATATTGTTTCTATATTGTCATTGACATAACCTTCTGACCAAATCGTTTGTAATCTTACTGAATGTTGAGCGACCTTACTGAGCTCCCGAAAGCTCACTCCCTTTTTCTGTTCCCTTCTGCAGGAAATAATCGTCAGTAAGAGTTTGGAGCCAATGAGCTTGATTATGGATTAGATTAGCATTTTCATTGTTTGTTATTTAAGCCCCTGCGAGGGGACTAGTGTGTAACTTAATAAATTAAGTACTTTAATTTCGTCCTTGTGTTTAAGAACGGTTTTTCTGAGAATTTGAGTTTTTGGTAGAGCTCTGACATGGACATTTTTGGGTTACCTTAGTGATATTGAAATGATTGGATGATTGGGATTTGATAGATTGATCGGTTAATGCTCCGGAAATTTTGGGGCGTTACACGGTTATAAGAATTTGTAAGGTTAAAAGGCTAAATGAATGGAGAACATGGAAAGTACATGAGGAACACGAAAAAAATTGCAAGCAGATTTTATTGACTCAAGGAGACTTTTGGGTACATCATTCAAAGAATGACACCAGCCATTATGTAGGCTTTTGGTGAACAGACTCTGTAAATAGACTCAACAGAAATGAGGGAAACATCGCACAGACATTTAAGCACCAAATCAGGAGGGAACATAAAAGAAATCTGAACTATCAAGATTTATTCAAACTACAAAAGAAAAACCTTATCCAGGTTTGAATCACTCTTCAACAGAATCATCATATGCTCCAAATACATGAACATAGCGGCCACCACTTCCACTTTCTCTTACCCCTGGTTGATGCGTGCGAATTAGTCCTACCTCCATGTCCGACCTGCTACATGACCGAAATCATTAGCCACCCCTAAGTGCGTCTGGTTCAGAACCACGTTTTTCTGCATAGGAGGCCGTGAAACTGGAGTTGGAAATCCTGCAGAGCTTGGACCGGGTGGCCTCGCTTTTCGACCGTAATGTGGTTGGTGAGAGGGCGAAAAAATTGACCCGCATTTTTTATGGATGTCAATGTTGCAAACTGAGCAACGGTAGGCTAAGCCCAAAACCGGAATCCTACATGATTGACACTTACGGAAGCCTGTTTTTGGTACTGGGAGGAGATAGAGCAAATGGTTCCGGTCAAGTGGGTGATTTATTATCCCAGCAGTTTGGTGCTTGGGTTGCGAAGGAATTGGCACGCATTCTGTATGGAAGTCAATGTTCTGTTTGCACTTAAGTTTTGGAGGCATTACCTTTATGGTGAGACGTGTGAGATCTATACGGATCACAAGAGACTTAAATATATGTTCACATGGAAGGAGCTGAATATGAGGCAGCATCGTTGGCTCGTGTTACTGAACGATTATGATTTCAAGATCCATTATGATCTAGGTAAGGCTAATGTAGTGGCTGACACATTAAGTAAAAAGAGTTCAGGTTACTTAACAGCCTTGATTACTCGTCAGCCGCAGTTGTTAGCAGAGTTAGAGAGTTTGGAGTTAGAGATCCGAATTGGTGGTTCAGATGGGCAGTTGGCATATTTGCTGGGAGAATCAAGTTTTCTCAGATGAGTGACCCATACTTGGTTGGTATTGTAGAGGATGTGAAGATTGGCAAGTGACCTGAATTTCATCTCGAGGATGATGGTACCTTAAGGATGGGATCAAGGTTATGTGTCCCAACAGTTTCAGAATTGAGGGTAGAATTATTGAAGTCAGCTCACGATTCAGGTTTTGCTGTGCATCCTGGTAGTACTAATATGTATAGAGATCTTCGTGAGAACTTTTGGCGGAGTGGTATGAAGAGGGAGATTGCAAATTTCGTATGGTTTGCCAGCGGGTTAGGGCCGAGCATCAGCGACCTGCATGCAAGTTACAGTCACTAGAGGTTCCTCAATGGAAGTGGGAGCATGTGACCATGGATTTTGTAGTTGGGACTGAGGATTTAGACTCAAGGCATGACCGAATTACGAGAAGTCTGCAAAAATATTATAGTACAATATCGTCTAATTTACATAGGTAAATAATAAAAATACAAACGCTAAATAGCAAACTAGAACTATTTGAACAAACAAGTAGTAATGTCCGAGCATTAAAAGTAAGGAAAATAAATCCAAAGCAACTATCATGGCCTAAAAAATGGTGATAGAAGAAGGATTAGCTTGTAAATAACTAGAAGACATGGAGATTATGGAAAATAAAGGTGTTGTCATTCTTGAAGAACCAAGGAGACATTCCGTCTCTTCTACACCTTTCACGTCTACAAATATAAAAGGTAACGGTAAGGAAAAAATGGTAGAAGACTCTACCAAAGAAGAAGAAAGTTCTGAAGATATCATAGGGTACAAAACAGTTGTCATTTCAATCAGACAAAGTATGTCATCACGTGTAGATTTATAACTAACCTCAATATGTCTTTTATTTATTCAATAATCTCCAATCTAAATTTAGATTTATAATTAACCTCGTTTCACAAATCGTTGCTAAAAGTTGATAATCATATCAATGCTAAATAAAAAAAAATCGTCGCTAAATAATTTCAGTAAACCGATTAACATATATCGAGGTTCGGGGTATTACAAAAGTCCATGCTAGAACTTCTTCCATGAATATCGCAAACTGGTTATTATAAACAGAAACTAAATCAAGCTAAATTTAATGGAGATTCACGTATTACATGCAGTACACATTCTCATACAACATTTCCAGCACCTAGATACCGTCATGATGCAATTCACTAATGCCTAAATTAAATGGTACTCTTCGTCGCCTTGCGCTCGCACGTACACTCATATTACAATACAAACTTCCACCCACCGCCACATTACATACCCAAACTGCTATCCACCGACACATACAAAGACACCCACACGCAATCAACAAAAAATTAAACGTGCATAAAACCTTATCATTAAGAAAGAAAACAAAGCTCAAAGCCAACTCTTTCAACAACTCTATGAATCAGTTGCCCCCTTTAAAGTAAAACAAAAATCCAAAAAATAACACAAAAAGAGATCACGAACTCCTCAAATTAGACAGGAATAAAGACCAAACAAAACATTAAAAACTAGAATGCAACAAACTCATCAAGTCAAAATGAAAACATAAAAGGGAATCATCACGTAAACCCAATTACACAAACTCCACCAAAACAACACCAACATGATAGAAATATATGATCACTATGTTTAGAGAAATATTGCTTGATTAGAGAGAAGAGACGAGATCGAGATGTTGTCAACCAGCGGCGGAGCGCCATGGAGAGGGATTGCCAGTAGAAGTCACGGTCAAAGTCGATGGTGGTGGATTCATGGGTCGAAGGCGGAGAAAAGCTGGAAAAAGAAGCGCTACCGGTGATGCAAGAGGCGAAAGGTACCACCGGCGTCAGCGACGACCCCACAAGACCCAACTGTTTGAACATAGAAATAAAAAATTATAAACTTTTCTAAACATCAAAACAGAACAATCTAGAATGGAGACAATTAATCACTTGTTTAGAAATCATGGCTTGGGTGACAGAAAAACTTAGGTGATTTAGATGAATCTGAAAGTGTGGTCGATCCTACAGCATATTGGAGTACATATTGAGAGAAAGAGACATCACATGTGGAAAATAGAAGAGAAGAGAGGATTCATCAATATGGATGGATTCAGCAACGAAGGAGAATATAAGAATCAGACTAAGGGAAAGTGGAAGGAGAAGGTAGAGAAACGAACCTGAGTGTGCTATGTTTAGACTCTCTCTTAGCGGTCGACGTGTCGCCTTAAACAAATAAACCGTTGGCATAAGGGTGTGTTTGAGTGCTGAATTATGTTGCTCATATTTTTTGTGCCAAAATTTAGCCTATGGAAGCGCCGGACATCAGATATTATAGCATCAGGCACCAACATAGCCCATGTACAACAACGCCTCCGTGTAGCCGCCGATATAGGGCACCGCGACAAATTACTTGTTTTGTACAGGACTATCAAAAACACTAAGACCAACAATATCGAGCAAGATAAAAAATCTCAGTAATCTCATCTCGCAGCGGAACAAAAATAAATTCTTACAATAGCTAAAGATGATACTAAATCTAAAGAAGATGGTCTTTTCCAACCATTAATGACCAAAGAAACTTTTTACAACTAGGGTTACTTCAAATACTGATACTAAAGATGAAAGTGTTCAAAACTTGCTCAAAGTCCCAACATCCCATCCAAGCTCTAAGAGCAACCTCTAATCAATTCTCACCTGAAAAATAAGGAGTGAGCAAAAGAGAAATAAATGTACACACCGGGAGTACAAGAGTACTTGTGAAGCATGCTACGGGCTCGGAGAATGGCTACTAGATAGAAAATGAGTTATGAGACTCGATAGTATCAATAATAAATATTGGAAAAAAATTAACCAAATGATCAATAAGGATAGGAGAGTGATTATCCATGCACAATCAAAATAGAGTCGAAACATTCTATTAGTGATTGCAATAACAAAATGTTCAAGGTTGGCCCTTGACGGTGACAACCTCATCCCCGAAATCCTGCGTGCTGCTATTAAGGGTGTTGAAAATGTTGAGGGAGATGAAGAGTTGGAAGAATAAAACTTATCACTTTTGGTGAAGGTTAGTTTCTATTATCGATACAAAGGTTCTGTACTTGCATAATTGTTGAGTGAAATGTTGCTTGTTTCTCCCATCATAAGAAGATAATGGATTAGTGATAACAAAACCTTTGTTTAATGCATATAGTGATATGGCGTATCCTCTTTGAATTTTTTTCTCTTTTGAGATACTTCGAGGAACTAGTCAATTAAAGAGCAAGAAGCATCAGATTTATGGGCTTGACAAGGAAAACTTTACCTATAATTATAGTCTAATCGAAATCGAGGGTGACGCATTGATGGACGATCTTGAGTCAATAACATACTTAAGATCGTACTTTCTACCGACGAACGATCGGTTTGCCTATAACAAAGCAAATATTATACTAAAGGCAACACTCAAATCACATGATAGCAAAGAGAGTCCGACAAAGACAAAGCTATTG
Source organism: Escallonia rubra (assembly GCA_033065855.1). Taxonomy (NCBI): domain Eukaryota; kingdom Viridiplantae; phylum Streptophyta; class Magnoliopsida; order Escalloniales; family Escalloniaceae; genus Escallonia; species Escallonia rubra. Next base: position 91,523 of record JAVXUO010002244.1, read on the forward strand.
GAATATTCAAGGTTGTCGAGGCTTCCTCCAAGAAAATTTTGATACCTACAACTAATATGGAAATCACACGTAATCCGACCTTAATTATCAATTTAAGTGTGACTTTAGGTTCCTCATTTTCTTTTTATGGGTGGCTTTGGATCAAATTGGTGAACTTCGGCCTCGTAATATTTCTCGAATATTTTTTCTACAGGGGTTGCTATAGAGTACATATCTTCTAAGCTTTTCGTGAATATTTGCTTGTGGGATTACTTCTTTTTTTCACTTTGAATGTCATTGTTGTGATATTGTTATACGATTGCATAGAAGCTTTTTGTGAATATTGATAAAAATTAGTTAATTACATAAAGACAATTGTAAGCTCGGATTATCAAACCTCAGAGCTAGCAAAACCTAAGCCATAAGTGAAGAAGAAAATGGTCTATCAGCTGGCAAATAACAAAAAGAACCAAAAACAAGTATGCTGGAGTTATTAAGGATGGCATACGGAGAACCGTGTCCCTCCCCAACCCAAGCTGCCTTATCCCTATATTGTCCCATATTTTATTTAGCCCGCCCTAGCTCATCCTATTTTGATCCATCCCGCCCCATTTGCCTGATTCAAAATAGGTCAACCCATTTAGTTTTTAATTGTTTTTGTTTTAAATTAGTCCCTTTTTTGGCAAAAAGCTATATTCTTTATTCCAGTTGCCAGTGGCAGTGGGGAGAGGACGCTGCTGGAGTTAGACAGCTGGCACCGCTCAACAACACTAGCTGCCCAAGTTGGACGAAGTCAAGCACTAGTTGCTGGAGTTGGTTGGCAACTTACAGGTTGCTGCCAAATTTGGCCAATGGCGGTTGGCGACGGTGGCTGCCCGATTTGGTTGATGGCGGTCACGACGATGATGTTAGAGCTTCTGTCCGCCGCAGTTGCAGAAGTTTGCTAGCACCTGGTATCGGTTATTGTAGGCGTTGGGTGGTGGTAGTGACTGCCAGCGCCAATTTTCTTATCATTTCGTGAAACCTTCTCATTTAACAACAATTGAGAATTGGCAACAAATTCATATACTCCCAAAATATAAGGGGTACGGATTTTGACACTCTCAAGGCTAAGATGGAAATTAGAGTTGTCAAACGGGCCGGGCGGCCCGCGGGCCAGTTCTGGCCCGGTTCTGGCCCGGCCCCGTCGATGAACAGTAGCGGCCCGCGTGCAGAGGGCCTGGACCAGGCCTTCAAAATCTGGAAAACGGCCCGGGTTTGGCCCGGGCTTGGCCCGGTCTGCGGCCCGGGTTTGGCCCGGTTTTGGCCCCACTTTTTTGAATTTTTTGCTTTCCCCCCCTTTCTTCCACCCCTTTTCCAAAATTCCACTACTAATAAGTCCACATGAGTTCGAACTTATAGATATATTTGTCGCAAAGATTGAAATGATACGGAATTAGATTTTGTTGTGGGTCTACAATAAACAATTCATAACTCTTATACTAAATTATTAGTAGTCCTTTAAAGATGACAAGTTTGAGAAATCTTCAAAAGGTCAAAAAAGGTCAAGATTATGATAGGCTAGATTGCTATTCTTATGAGACTAGCAGTGGCTTGGAATATGAAAAAAACAAAAAGATTATTTTACCTGCAACTTGGATTGTAACTAGAAGATACAACCTCCTATTTGTTGATATTGATGACTACTAAATATGGTTAGTGTCAATTTCTTGGTAATGCTACAATAGATACAACTTCCTATTATTGTAAAATGCTATCAACCAAATTTAGTAAGTATTAATTCTTGTTATACGAAGAATAGCTAAAGAATTTTGTCCAAAAAAAAAAAAAAGGGCCTAGGCCCGGCCCAAGCCCGGCCCTAGATATTGGGCCTAGGGCCAGGGCTTGGACTGGGCCTAGGTTTGCCTTCGGCAGGCCCGGACCGGCCCGGCCCGGTTGGCAGCCCCACTGGCCCGGCCCCACAGCAGGCCCAATGGGCTTGGGCTGGGCCGGCCCAAGCCCGGCCCTTTGACAACTCTAATGGAAATGTCACCTTTGTAAGCAAGTTGTTTATGTCGATCTATTATTAGGAAGAGTACTGTTGAAAGTTGAAACACAAACGATGCCCAAATTCTTTGTGGTCCCTTAATTCTGCTCGTCTGATGTTGTGCTCATAATTTCTCTCACCAAATGCCTCAGGTGGAATCCAAACGACGCGTCGTATTTAATTTTTGTGGAAGCAAGTGAGATTTACAAGGCAATGGTTTACTTGTTGTTGGGGGGCTTACTGCCTTTTACGAAAGAGAGGGCTTCCCCCCATAATCAAGTAAACGATAAGAGCTATTCTTATGACAGATCAACCTAAATTATGAGCGGAGAGAATGAGGCAAAGTTTGTATTACTAATGTGAAGGTTGTCCACATCACCGGTAAATCAATGATAAGATTAAGTTTGGTATCAATTTGGATAAAGTGGACTCTGGCAGACCCCTTTCAAGTTTCTTGTTATCAAGGAAGCCAGGCAACGGTCAACAAATCAACATTGATGTGCTCAAACGACAGCCGACTACAACCACCAATCATTTGATTATTCTATTTCAAGCCATGTGCTCCATGTCCTCAGTCTATAAGTATCAGCTCTACTTCTCTCATTTCCTCACACTGAAACTTACTTGCAATCCTTTCGAGTTTTAAGTAGTTCTTCTAGTTTTGTTTTTGTGATCAGTATCATTTTCTGAAATCATCATGGTTGCCATCACTTATGATGTGGAGGTCACCTCCTCAGTTTCTGCCGCAAAAATGTTCAAGGCGTTTGTCCTTGATGGTGATAACCTCATCCCCAAGATCTTGCCCGCGGCTATCAAGAGTGTTGAACTCGTTGAAGGAGATGGAGGAGTTGGAAGCGTTAAACTTATCACTTTCGGTGAAGGTTAGTTCTTTTACAAATGCCAACTTTTTGTACTTAATTATCAAGCAGAGTGTTGATAATGTTGCTTGAGCGAATAAAAACAATCTACAACTGCTGTGGGTGGACTAAAATTCCGTTATCTTTCTTATCCTTCTTAGGAACAAGTCAATTGAAGAGCATGAAGCATCGGATTGATGGGCTTGACAAGGATAACTTCACGTACAGCTACACCTTGATCGAAGGTGATGATGCATTGATGAGCGAAATCGAATCGATCACGTACCACATAAAGTTTGTACCCTCTGCTGATGGAGGATCTATTTGCAAGAACCGAAGCATATATCACACTAAAGGCGATGCTCAAGTCACAGAAGAACATATTAAGGCCGGCAAAGAAAAGGCCATGGGAGTATTCAAGGTTGTTGAGTCTTACCTACAAGCAAATCCTGAAACCTATAACTAATATGAGGAACCACAATCATAATCAGAACTTTAAGTGCGAGTTTGGATTTTGTTGCTTTTCTTGTCTTTTTTTCTATTTGGCGGGTTTGGCTAAATAAGTGGATTTCACTCTTGTAATATCAACTGAGTTTGATACAATTGCTTTCCATTTCCCTTATCTTTTCTTATAAATTAAAGCATCAATCTTTAAGCCTTTCGTATGTTTTTCTTGTCAAGTTACTTGTGGTTACAATGTTGGATAAGTATGGTTGTTCTTTGTTGATACAAGAGAAACACGTGTGTATATCTCCGCATGCTTATGCTGATAATTAAAGATGCATTCCAACAACATACACGCTGCTGTTCATAATATCGTAACAAAGTGTGAGAGCTCAGAATTGCAACATTTTCTTGGATTAGAAAAAAGACCCACATAGTATAGCCAACTTTATTTATGACCAAAGTACTTCAAAGCAAGAGGAAATGAACTGCAATACAGAAGAAGACGTGACATTCTTCCTCTCCATCAAAAGCACATAATGGATGGTTTTTATGGCAACTTGTAGGAACAACTGAGATGGATATGGCAGAGTCCGTACGAAAAATCGTCAATGTCATGGTTTCGTTGTAATTGCAGTTGTTCTGTAGATTCCCCCTTCTTCTGTCTCCTCCCTTCTAGTGGTTGTAGTACGTTAACAATGGTGATTATAAATAAGGCAACTTATTCTTGGCAAATGGTGCATGTCAATTATAATTTAGGAAGAGCTATGACCAACTGCCCTAAATTTCCCTAGCTTACAAAACTTTGAACCAAGAAAATGTGGCAAATTTTGGTCAGAACCAAAATGAAGGGGTAAACATAGTCTGATATCCAAAGCTGGGTCAAAAATTCTATTCAAAGTCGATGATATTCAAAACGATGGGGGTAAACATAGTCTGATATCCTAAACTTTGGGCAAAGAAAAGCCGGCAAAGACAAAGCTACGGGAATACTCAAAGGTTTTGGATGCCTATACCTCCAAGCAAATCCTAACAGGGCAACCACACTGTTTGCGCTGCTGGGCAAACTCACTATCGATCGGTGCGCCGGCGGCACGACCGATTAAAAGTGCGGGATCTTTTTTGCCCCTAGGGCCTGGGGACTTCCCTGAAAATGGAAAATAAAGACGAAACGTAGAAAGTAGAACGATTGCGCGCCCATAAATGACAAAGAGAGCTTCCATTGATTGTGAATATTTATACAACAATGTTCCTAAGTCTGGAAAATGAACTTCCTATCGATGGCAGCAAAAGCCTCTAAACTAAAGAAAGAAAAAGACTAATTTATCTAGTTGATGATTGATTGTCCCTTCTTCCTTTTTCTTTGACCCACTATATATACTAGAAGCTTTGTAGAAAATAACTACCATTACAAGAAACTACCCACTCTACCCACTTAGAAAATAACTACCCACTAATAAGTAACCAACCACACTTATCCCTTATCAATAGGGACACATTTCAGAAGTTGGTTTCTTTCACTTCTTGAATCTTCCATTATCTCTTCAGAAATAATAAAAAGTAAATGCCATTTAGTGGCATTTAATCAAAGTGAACTTATTAGTGAAAAATATATTTTGTGGTGCAAACATTGCCCCCCTGGCTCAAGCAATTGAATGCTTGGAAATTGCGAAGAGTCATGTCTTTAAATTGGTAGTATTTTCACAATATCAATAGACTTTCACGATCGATATATAGCCTTTTACGATCGATAGCCTTTCATGATCGATAATCTTTCACGATCGATAGGCTTGTATTCTTCAAAGTGACAGCATTTTGCTATCTATTAGCCATCGATTGGCTTTTGCTCTCTATGTACCGGTGTCAATGACCATAGTTGGTCAAGCCACTACACAAATCATAACCATTTTTTGTTAAGCTATTAACTAAATGAAGACCATTTTTTGTGAAGCCATTAACCCAACAGTATATAAAATGGCTACTGATAAGCCAATCGATTGAGCATTTTTAATTCAAAGTGTATGGATAAAAATAAAATAAATAATATTTGGCTATATTTGCTATTCTTAATAACCATTGAATTAATACTCTACCTTGGTGTGCTCCACAAACCCAAATAGGGTATCTTTCTCCAAAAAATATAACATCGATTGGCTCCCAAAATGCAATGTTTTTCATCATTTTTCGTGGTGTTAAAAGCTTCAACTTCACCAACAGTGGAGAATTTTAAATCGACAGTCACGGTTGGCTTGCTATACTCGCCGCATGAAAATGACTCTTTTTTGCTTTCAGCCAAAATAGACTTGCAACCTTGCCACCCAGCCATATCGATTGAATCTCCTTTTGACATATCATTCGCATATGAGAATGAACATGGTTGTTCAACTTTTTCAGCCATTTCTGGCACGATATCGATTTCACAAAAATTACTTACACCACTTTTGGTGTAAGTTTTAGCCAGTTGTATAAATGCATTCAAATGATCTCCCCACGATAAGCACTTTTCACGCAATTCATCGAATAACTCACTTGAATTGTCTGGAGACAATACTTGAAGTTGGCAATTGTACAACGACTCTTCTTGATAGTTAGTCGTGCGATTTTTAGTAACCATGAATTGGCTGCTTTCATCTTTCAACTGCTGTTTTGTTTCAGCCATGTTTGGCATTATTTTATTTTCATTATCCAAAGAATAACTATCGGCTTCTAAATTTTCACCCCCAACAAACATGGAAAAGAGCAATTCAACTTCTTTCCTCATCCATCCAACTTTGTGAATCAAAGCCCAGCATTCTTTTAATTCATCATATACATCCTCTAAAAAGGATGGATGATCTATTCCCATCAAGGTTTTAATATAGTTTTCAAACCGATGTAATTCATTTAAGGTATCTACCAAAATCAATGGTAGAACAGACTGACCATGGTTTGCATCAATGCAATCCATTAGATCATACCAAAATTCTATTAAATCATCCACTGTCGACTTCATATAAAATGAAAGAGACAATGGTTTAAAATCTCTAGGTACTAATGATGCCGAAGTACGACATTTCATCAAATTTACCCAGAAATCAGCCCTTAATTCATCAAATCGGGCCTGAAATTCCAAGAAATTTCTTGGAAACATATTGTTGGCATTTCCCATTTTCAGGTACAAGGTCCCACCGGGTATGTCAATGTTTGCGCTGCTGGGCAAACTCACTATCGATCGGTGCACCGGCGGCACAATCAATTAAAAGTGTGGGATCATTTTTGCCCCTAAGGCCTGGGGACTTCTCTGAAAATGGAAAATAGAAATGAAAACTGAAAGTAGAACGATTGCGCGCCCATAAATGACCAAGAGAGCTTCAATTGATTGTGAATGTTTACACAGTAATGTTTTCAAGTCTGGAAACTGAACTTCCTATTGATGGCAGCAAAAGCCTCTAAACTAAAGAAAGAAAAAGACTAATTTGTCTAGTTGATGATTGATTGTATGTGTTCTTCCTTCTTCTTTGACCCACTATATATACTAGAAGTTTTGTAGAAAATAACTACCATTATAAGAAACTATCCACTCTACCCACTTAGAAAATAACTACCCACTAATAAGTAACTAACCACACTTATCCCTTATCAATAGGAACACATTTCAGAAGTTGGTTTCTTTCACTTCTTGAATCTTTCATTATTTCTTCAGAAATAATAAAAAGTAAATGCCATTTAGTAGCATTTAATCAAAGTAAACTTATTAGTAAAAAAATATATTTTGTGGTGCAAACACACGTAATCCAAATCTAATTATATATATATATATATATATATATATATATATATATATATGAAAGTCGAAGCTGAGAGAATGTTACATTATTTTTCCTACTTGGCATGCCTCTTTTTATGACATTTGACATTCAACCAATTAAGTAAGTTTCACTTTTTTCTCTCTCTTCCATGTCATCATGTCCCATTTAAAAACAAATCTCTCTCTCTCTCTCTCTTAATTTTAAATTTATATCTCATTCTAATCTATATCTAATTTACACCTTGAAACTTTCCTATATTTTACACAAGTCTAATATGTTTTCATAATCTAACAAAATTAATCTCCTTTCTTTTACTTCATTATAAGTCATATAAAACATATATGTATATATATGTCTGTATATACATATAATTATCTCTCATACTGTATTTTCTTTTATGTTGCAAAACTTTTTATATTGTTTTAGGTAATAAAAACCACAACACATGGGTCATCAATATTGTATTTAAAAATGATAGAAAACTTATAAAAAAGTAAAAATAGCATTATTTGTTATTATTTTTCGACATATAAGTAATTAGCCGTTGTCGGTCCCGTGTTCAACGCACGGGGTTAATACTAGTTCAATTATGAGTTTTAAGTGTGACTTTTGGTTCCTTGTTTCTTATATTTGGGTGGCTTCGGCTCGAATAATTGGGCCTTGGCCTTGTTATCATCCTTCAATTTTCTTATAATTGTTTTCAAAAAAATTATAGGTTTTTGAGCTTTTCATGAATTTTGCTTGTGGGTTTACATCTTTTTCTCACTTGGAATATAAGAGGCCGTATTGTGAAATTACTCCATGATTGCATTCAAAATACCATGCTCTAACCAGAGTCTCTTTGAGCTTTTCGTGAATATTGATCAGAGTGACATAATTATCATCAAATCAGTTGTAAAGTGGACTCAGGCAGACCCCATTTCAAGCTTCTAGCTGTCAAGGAAGCCAGGCAATGGTCAATAGATCAACATTGATGTGCTCAAGTGATAGCCGACTATAACTACCAATCATTTGATTATTATTCTATTTCAAGCCGTGTGGTCCATGTCCCTATTCTATAAATATCAACTCTACTTCTCTCGTTTCCTCGCACTAAAACTTACTAGCAATCCTTTCGACTCTTAAGTTCTTCTTCTAGCTTTGTTTTTGCGATCAGTATAAACTTTTGAAATTGTCATGGTTGCCATCACTTATGATATGGAGGTCACCTCCTCAGTCTCTGCCGCTAAAATGTTCAAGGCCTTTGTACTTGATGGTGATAACCTCATCCCCAAGATCTCGTTGTTCTAAATATATACTTTGTGTATACTTGTGCCTCAAATCAGTTTCGAGCATTTAATGGCATGCAAATATAAAGGTTTCAAAAACAGCAGTAACGTAACCAAAGAATGAAATTATAGATTATAACTCACAAGAAGATTGCAGAACATCAAAGGAAAAAGGGGCCGAGGCGTGAATTTGATTCACTGTCCTTAAGACTTATTCGTCCCGCAACGGTGCTGACGGCTCTCGACGATAGTCTCCCAGGATACAACGGCTACGTCTGAAAATAGTAGCACACCAAATTTCCAGACCCGGTGAACCAAACAATGGTAGAACTCTTTCTTCTTTTTACGAATACTAAAAACTGGACAGACTCTTATACAGAATAATATTCGGGATTAATTCATACGTTTTAACTTCTGTAAACTGACTCATTTTTATACACAGAGTATTCACTGGGGGGTGCAACTCTTCACAGCTGGTTGGTTGGAAAGGAAAGGTTACAACTTTTCAGAAAAGAAAATAAATAAATAACAATTTATTTGTCCCCAAAGAATAAAGCCTGATGGGCCCAAGCCCAAGCCACGGCCACGAACCGGATCGGGACGGGGCGGGCGGCGCGCGCGTGGTGGACCTTGGGTCAACCTAGGTCCTCCCTCCTTACAAAACATGGGTACCCCCAAGGGGCCCAACCCTTAGCTCAAGGCTAAGCCTTATAAGGAGACAATTTGGCTTTATCTCTTCAATGTGAGATACTCTTTTCCCTTCAAGTTGAACCACCAACTTTAACGTCAATTATCTCATTCACCTTCCATTTGTTTTAAACATGTGAATATTCCATGATCACCTATTCCAATAGACGAACATGAATTAATATGTTCCTAACCAAAACTTGGTTTGGAACCCTATTAAAGAATTAAGTCAAAGTTGCTTCTCACAATGGGTTTAAAACCCAATTCCAACAATCCCCCACATGAATAGAAAATTGACTGGACTCTATACGCAAAGAAACACTGACATAAGAAAGAGTTCTTTAGAACGACACTGCATCGGGATAGGTAGCCGATGGCCTTGAACCTTCCCTAGTGAGAACTATCGGATTTACTGGTTAACCAGTGAACGTGATGTCTTGAACTGTTCAACCTTTAGTGTAAACCGAGACAATAGAACGTCACACAGTATCGCTCAAACATTGTTTTGAGGTTCTCATTGTTGTGTTCATTTTGGCCCTGAACAACTCCTGGTTTTCATGAGTACTCTCTGAGAATTCAGCCTTACAATTCTCATAGAAGCGGCCCCACTTCTTACTCACATAGGTGACTTCTTATTAAGAGGTTCCTACCGCACCCCCACTTGGATTTCCAAGATATAAGAGTCATTAAAAGCATAGCTTAACCTAACCTTTTGTAGGTGCCACTGTATTCTCATCATAGGAATGAATATGAGGGTTTTAACCCCCCACAGTGCTCTGTCTGAGTCGCATTTACATAATTCGGTTTTCCCTTTGAACCTAGATCTTGGGATCTCCAGTCAGCTAGGTAGGGTTTCCATTATGGCAACTCTTTAGTTCATAGGCTTAAGACTCATTCCCCTCGATGACATATTTACTTTCTCTCTAGTCAAAGCTTTCGTTAACGGATCCGCAATATTATCCTTTGACTTTACATAGTCAATAGAGATAATTCCACTAGAAAGTAATTGTTTAACGGTATTGTGTCTGCGACGTATGTGTCTAGACTTGCCGTTATACATACTGCTTTGTGCTCTTCCAATTGCAGATTGACTATCACAATGTATGCAAATTGGTGGCACAGGCTTAGGCCAATTTGGAATATCCTCCAAGAAATTACGAAGCCACTCCGCTTCTTCTCCTGCTTTATCTAAAGCAATGAATTAAGATTCCATAATGAATCTGGCAATACATGTCTATTTAGAGTATTTCCAAGAAATAACTGCTCCTCCTAATGTAAACACATATCCACTTGTGGACTTTGTTTCATTAGAATCTGATATCCAGTTGGCATCACTGTATCCTTCTAATACAGCTGGATATCTTGTATAATGCAGCCCAAAGCTTAAGGTATATTTTAAGTACCTTAAAACTCTTACAATAGCTATCCAATGATTCTTCCCTGGATTGCTAGTATATCTGCTCAGTTTACTGACAGCATATGCTATATCGGGTCTCGTGCAATTCATGATATACATTAGGCTACCAATTATGCGCGAATACTCTAATTGAGATATTCCTTCCCCAGTATTTTTTGTTAGATGTAAATTTACATCTAGTGGTGTCTTAACTGGACTATCATCGTAACTTTTAAATTTGTCTAGCACTTTCTCAATATAGTGAGACTGTGACAAGACTAGTCCATTTGATGTTTTGGTAATTTTCATACCAAGTATAACATCAGCCACACCCATATCTTTCATATCAAATTTACTGGTCAACATTTTCTTTGTAGCCTTAATGAATTCATTATTGCTCCCGATAATGAGCATATCATCCACATAAAGGCAAACAATGACATATCCTTTTTCCGTGCCTTTAACATAGACACATTTATCACATTCGTTGATTCTAAAGCCATTTTCGATCATGACTTTATCAAACTTTTCATGCCATTGTTTCGGAGCCTGTTTTAGTCCATAAAGTGACTTAACAAGCTTGCACACCTTCCTCTTATGATCATGAGCTACAAACCCCTCGGGTTGCTCTATATAGATCTCTTCATTTAGATCTCCATTTAGGAAAGCTGTTTTCACATCCATTTGGTGTATCTCAAGATTATTAATAGCTGCAATAGCTATCAATATTCGAATGGATGTTATTCTTGTAACTGGTGAATATGTATCGAAATAATCAAGGCCTTCCTTTTGTCTATATCCCTTGACAACTAGTCGGGCCTTATATTTCTCGATCGTTCCATCAGCTTTCATCTTTCTCTTGAAAAGCCATTTACACCCTAATGGTTTATTTCCAGGAGGAAGATCCACCAGTTCCCATGTATGATTTTGCATGATGGATTCTATTTCACTATTAATAGCCTCTTTCCAATGAGGAGCTTCGGGACTCGACATTGCTTCACTGTAAGTACGAGGCTCATTTTCTAACAAATATGTTAGAAAATCAGGACCAAAAGATGTAGACGTTCTAGCTCTCTTGCTACGTCTTGGCTCATCTTCCTCTTGTGAGGGTTCTTGGTTCATACTAGTTCTTTTTAAAGAACTTTGTTCTTGTGCCACTCGACAAGGAAATACATCCTCGAAGAAATGTGCATTCCTTGTCTCCATAATGGTGTTGACGTGTATATCGTCAACTTCAGATTTATGCACTAAGAACCGATATGCCGAGCTATGGCTTGCATATCCAATAAAAATCCCATCGACCGTTTTAGGTCCTATTTTGACCATTTTAGGTGGTGGGATAGCTACCTTTGCTAGACACCCCCACACTTTAAGATATTTGAAGGAAGGAGGACGACCTTTCCATAGCTCATAAGGTGTCTTTTGCAACTTCTTGTGAGGTACTTTATTAAGTATATGATTTGCGGTTAAGACCGCTTCCCCCACAAGTTATCCGGTAGTCCAGAATTTATCAACAAAGCATTCATCATTTCCTTTAAAGTACGATTTTTCCGCTCAGCAATTCCATTTGACTGAGGCGCATACGGTGCCGTGGTCTCATGAATGATTCCGTGATCGGCACAAAATTTTTCAAAAGGGAAAACATATTCTCCGCCTCTATCACTTCTTAGTACTTTGATTTTCTTGCTAAGTTGATTTTCAACCTCAATTTTGTATTGCATAAATGCTTCCAAGGCTTCATCCTTGCTTCTAAGCAAATATACATAACAAAATCTCGTACAATCATCAATAAAAGTAATAAAATACTTTTTTCCTCCTCTAGATTGTACCACCTTTAAGTCACATATGTCACTATGAATTAGACTTAAAGGTTCCGTACTTCTTTCAATTGACTTGAAAGACGTTTTAGCCATTTTAGCTTCAACACAAATTTCACATGCTTTATGTGAGTCAAAATCCATTTTAGGCAACAAACCATTTTTCTTTATTTTTTGTAACGAACCATCATTCACATGACCTAACCTATGATGCCATAAATTAGGAGATTCCAACAAGTAAGCAGAAGAGACATTATTATTAATATCGGACTTTAGTACAACTTTAGGTACGATGATCATTACATTTAACTTAAAAAGACCATCACACAAGTACCCTTTTCCTACAAACATCCCACTTTTAGTGAGTACAAACTTATCGGACTCAAATACTAGCTTAAAACCATTTTTACTCAACAATGAGCCCGAAACTAAATTCTTTCGTATATCCGGCACATGAAGCACATTGTTGAGACTCAACTCTTTGTCGGATGTCATCTTTAAGACCACCTTGCCCATCCCTTGCACCTTTGAAGAAGAAGAGTTTCCCATGAACAGATTCTCGTTGTTGGCGCTCTCATATGTAGTAAACATACTTCGCTCGGAGCACACATGTCGAGTAGCGCCTGTGTCTACCCACCACTGTTTGGGATTTCCAACCAAGTTGACTTCGGATACCACCGCAGATAAATTCAAATCTGTCACGTCCTCGGTGATCTTGGTAACTTCGGTCACATTGGCTTGAGAATGCTTTCCTTTCTTAAAGTTTCCTTTGGTTTTGCGACAATCCTTAGCACGATGGCCAGCTTTGCCGCACACATAGCAATTCCCTTTGAACTTCTTCTTCTCACCGCCTTTGAATTTGAGCCGCTAGCTCCACTTGGACCATCTGATTCGGAAATTTTCCTCCTCTTTGATGGACCTTGCTCGACCACATTTGCCTTGGCCTCATGATGATAATTACCGGCCTTCTTCTCGGACTGGCGATTATCCTCCTCAATCCTCAATCTGACGATCAAATCCTCGAGCTTCATCTCCTTGCGTTTATGCTTCAAATAGTTCTTGAAATCTTTCCAAGTAGGTGGCAATTTTTCAATCAAAGCAGCCACTTGAAAAGACTCTCCAAGTACCATCCCTTCCGCATGAATATCATGTAGAATAAGCTGAAACTCTTGGACTTGACTAATCACTGTCTTAGAATCCATCATCTTGAAATCAAGGAATTTGCCGACTACAAATTTCTTTGAGCCGGCATCTTCCGTTTTGTATTTCCTTTCCAAGGATTCCCACAATGCTTTCGCATTGACCATTGGACTGTATACGTTATACAACGCATTATCCAATCCATTGAGGATGTAGTTCTTGCACAAGAAATCTGAATGCTTCCACGCATCCACGGCAGCCACAGTTTGCCGGTCAGGATTTTCACCAAGATCTGGTGCATCCTCTTGCAAGAACCTTGCCAAATTCAAGGTGGTAAGATAGAACAACATTTTCTGTTGCCATCTCTTAAAATCTTTTCCGTTGAACTTTTCCGGTCTTTCACCATGTCCAACAGAACCATGAGTAGGTGCCACATAAGGCGTCGCATACACAGTCCCACCACTGTGTTGCACGTTGGGATTAACCGGTCCACTTTCCGAATTGGTTTCACTAGTAGCCATTGTTGTAAATCTATCAACAGATTATAACAACAATTAATAAACAGTCCAGTCTAACACAAAAAACTATAACGAAAACAGAGTATAGTAATCACTAAAATTAAATTCAGAAATGAAAATAATTTTAGTATAAAGTACTGCAGAATCAAAATATGAAACAAAATTTTGAAAACGCTATTTTGAAAAACTATTACGAAATTCGAAAACAATGAATCTACACATGCAACACAAAGTGCGGAATAAGTCTTAAGATTGTTGTTCTAAATATATACTTTGTGTATACTTGTCCCTCAAATCAGTTTCGAGCATTTAATGGCATGCAAATATAAAGGTTTCAAAAACAGCAGTAACGTAACCAAAGAATGAAATTATAGATTATAACTCACAAGAAGATTGCAGAACAACAAAGGAAAAAGGGGCCGAGGCGTGAATTTGATTCACTGTCCTTAAGACTTATTCGTCCCGCAACGGTGCTGACGGCTCTCGACGATAGTCTCCCAGGATACAACGGCTACGTCTGAAAATAGTAGCACACCAAATTTCCAGACCCGGCGAACCAAACAATGGTAGAACTCTTTCTTCTTTTTACGAATACTAAAAACTGGACAGACTCTTATACAGAATAAAATTCGGGATTAATTAATATATTAACTTCTGTAAACTGACGCATTTTTATACACAAAGTATTCACTGGGGGGTGCAACTCTTCACAGCTGGTTGGTTGGAAAGGAAAGGTTACAACTTTTCAGAAAATAAATAAATAATAATTTATTTGTCCCCAAAGAATAAAGTCTGATGGGCCCAAGCCACGGCCACGGACCGGGACGGGGCGGGCGGCGCGCGTGTGGTGGACCTTGGGTCAACCTAGGTCCTCCCTCCTTACAAAACATGGGTACCCCCAAGGGGCCCAACCCTTAGCTCAAGGCTAAGCCTTATAAGGAGACAATTTGGCTTTATCTCTTCAATGTGGGATACTCTTTTTCCTTCAAGTTGAACCACCAACTTTAACGTCAATTATCTCATTCACCTTCCATTTGTTTTAAACATGTGAATATTCCATGATCACCTATTCCAATAGACGAACATGAATTAATATGTTCCTAACCAAAACTTGGTTTGGAACCCTATTAAAGAATTGAGTCAAAGTTGCTTCTCACAATGGGTTTAAAA
Organism: Escallonia rubra; assembly: GCA_033065855.1. Taxonomy (NCBI): domain Eukaryota; kingdom Viridiplantae; phylum Streptophyta; class Magnoliopsida; order Escalloniales; family Escalloniaceae; genus Escallonia; species Escallonia rubra. The sequence goes on from JAVXUO010002244.1 coordinate 106,613, forward strand.
CCCAATTCCAACAGATCTTACCCGCCGCGATCAAGGATGTTGAACTCGTTGAAGGAGATGGAGGAGTTGTAAGCGTTAAACTCATCACTTTCGGTGAAGGTTAGTTTTTATTATTACTAATGCCAACCTTTTGTACTCAATACTTATAAAGCAGGATGTTGATAAGGGTGGTTGAGCGGATATATAAAGATAATCGATAATTGCACTAGATGGACTAACATTATGTTCTCTTTCTTATCCTTCTTAGGAACAAGTCAATTGAAGAGCATGAAACATCGAATTGATGGGCTTGACAAGGAAAACTTCACATACAGTTACACCTTGATCGAAGGTGATGCATTGATGAGCAAAATCGAATCGATCACATACCACATAAAGATTGTACCCTCTGCTGATGGAGGATATATTTGCAAGAACCAAAACATATATCACACTAAAGGTGATGCTCAGATCACATAAGAACATATTAAGGCCGGAAAAGAAAAGGCAATGGGAGTATTCAAGGTTGTCGAGTCTTACCTCCAAGCAAATCCCGGAACCTATAACTAGAATGAGGAACAGACAATCATAATCGAGAATTTGATTTTGTCAATTTTCTTACTTTTTGTTTTTTTTTTTTTTTCCCCTTATTTTGGCCGGTTTGGCACAATAAGTGAACTTCACTCTTGTACTCTCTCTTAAAGTTTGATAAAATTGCTTTCCTGTTCATCTATTTTCTTATAAAGCATCATTCTTTAAACTATTTGTAGGTTTTTTCTTGTCAACTTACTAGTGGTTACTATATTGGATAAGTATGGTACGATGTTTAGTCGTTGGTACTAGGCAAACACGTGTGCATATTTTCAGAAACGTTTGCTGATAAAGATGGATTACCAACAACTAAGATGCTGGTGGTCTTACTATCGTAACGAAGTACGAGAGCTCAGAATTGCAACACTTCCTTGCCCATGGAGGGGGAAAAAAGGCATATAACATTGTAAATTTTATTAACTATAAAGTACTGCAAAACAAGAAAAGTACATAATGGGCTATAAACACGACTATTCATCAATACACATAAACCTAAAGCTCTTAAATTCGCGTTTCACCTATACAAATATTAAACCTTCCATTTTTCACAAACCTTCGTTACCAACATCAAAGAAACCCAAGACCTAGATGAAGCCACTTCTCTCTGTTGGAAATTTTCCAATAATAGATTATTACCTTATTAAAGTTTGTACTACAAGGAATAAGTTGCAAAAAGAATCAATCAAATTGATTGATTGGTTTGAGAGATATTAACTCTCAAACATTGGCATTTAATAAGGTTGAAACTAATCATGAAGTGGGTTCCCACATGGCTTGGGAAATGGAAAAGTTAAGGGTATTTAAATGGCCATGTGACATACCATATTGTTCTAGAAACACATGGTATGCATGGCCATGCACTTGCACATGTGCGGTGCACCGCACCGCACACGCGCGCGCGCGCGCCGGCGCCGGCGACGGCGACGGCGACGGCGGCGGCGGCGGCGTAAAGGCGCTATTGGCGCTTTTAGGCGCACTTTGCACTTCGCACGTGCGCATCGTCGCTAGGAGCCCTCGCCCCGAGCCCAGCCTTAACTTTTGCGACAAATTCAGCTTGTGAGCTGCAACTTGAAACTGAAACAGTTTATTTTGAAATGGCAACTGAAATTGGTGCCTTTTCGTTCAAAAGTTGCACCTCTATTTTGTGTCTACAGATTGTGACTGTTAAGTGACATCTGCAGAGTCACTTAACTGCCACAACTGTTTGCACCTGTTCTTGGCACCCTTTGGTGTCTATAAATAGGCTGATGGTCAGATCATATTTCACACTTCAAATTCTCTCTTGCTCTCTCTCAAATTTCTGTCTGTTGATTGCATTCTGCTGTGATCAACAGTGTCTCGCCTGTTTTATCTTGGGAGGCAGATTTGCTGCTACCCTAAGCAGATTATAAGGGAGCAAATACTGTCTTAAGGAAAGAGTGCAACGCATTCGACTCAGGCATCTTTACTCCAGTTTCTCCATACTGCCTTTATTTTCCAACAATCTTAAGACAGTATTTTGGCTACGATGGAGAATACTTCAAGGATGCCTGTCACCAACGACATCTCAAAGCTGGCTAAGTTCGATGGCTCTTTCTTTAGGCGATGGAAGAGCAAGATGTACTTCTTTCTTGCTGCTTTGAAGATTGCCTATGTGCTCACTATTCCAAAGCCTATGGTGGATGAAGCTGCAGACGAAGCAATAAAGCATGCTGCCATGAAGCAAAAGCAAAGGTGGGAGGAGGATGACACCTTCTGCAAGGGATACATTTTGGGAGGGCTGTCCGACACTTTATACGACGTGTACGAGATCAAGTATGCAAACAGCACCGCAAATGAACTTTGGGATGATCTCGACAACAAGTACAAGACGGAGGACGCCGGGAATAAAAAATTCCTAATCAGTAAGTTGTTTGACTTCCGCATGGAAAATAGCAAGTCAGTTATTACTCAGATTCATGAACTGCAAATGATTATGAATTTAATTATTTCGGAGGGCCACTCTCTTGACGAGTCTTTCCAAGTGTCAACGATAATTTCTAAATTACCGTTAGCTTGGAAAGATTGTCGTAAGGAGTTAAAACAAAAGAAGGATGCCATGACCATGCAAGAGTTGGTCAAGTATATCCAAGTTGAAGAGAACTCTCGAAACTTGGATAGGCTTGAGTTGGAAGACAACAAGTCCTCCAAGGCTCTTGTGATAGATCATGGCTCCTCTAGTGGCACTAAGCGTAAGCTTGATGGTCAAGCTTCTGTTTCTACCAACCGGCAAGACAAGCCTAAAAAGGCCTGTTGGAAGTGTGGGAAAATTGGCCACTTCAAGAAGGATTGTCGAGTGGCTAAGAGGCAGAAAAAGGACCATGCCAATATGGTTGACAACGAGGACTTCGTTGCAGTGGTTTCCGAAGCCAACATGATGGGGGAAGATGAAGAGTGGTGGGTTGACTCCGGTGCAACCAAGCACATTGTTAAAAACAGAAATCTGTTCAAGGACCTCGAGCCAGTTGCGGAGGGATATCAACTCTGCATGGGAAATTCTTCTACGGCTAAGGTCATGGGCAAAGGAACTGTGGTGCTCTATCTCTCTTCCGGAAAGACATTGACCTTAAAGGATGTGCTTTTTGTTCCCGATGTTAGGAAAAATCTTATATCTGTTAGTATGCTTAATCAGTTTGGATTTAAGATTTTGTTTGAGTCAGATAGTGTAATTCTGACTAAGGGAGGGAACTATGTTGGCAAGGGCTATGTAACCAATGGATTGTACAAGCTTACTATGGCTAATAAAGAAACTAAGTTTGTTTATATTGCTGTTCCTTTTAATTTATGGCACTCTAGACTAGGTCATGTTAATTATAAACGCATGAGAAGTATGGTAAAATTGAGTTTAATACCTCAAATTACTTCACCTAGTTTAGAGAAATGTTCAGTTTGCATAAAGTCTAAAATTGCCAGAAAACCCTTTAAAGGGGTTGAGAGGAAAACACAATTATTAGAATTAGTACATTCGGACTTGTGTGAAATGGAAGGTAATCTAACAAGGGGTGGTAAAAGATACTTCATTACATTTATAGATGATTGTTCACGTTATACATACACGTATCTTCTTAGGACTAAGGATGAAGCTTTGGATAAATTTAAAATTTACAAAGCGGAAGTAGAAAATCAACTAGATCGTAAGATTAAAATTTTACGGTCGGATAGGGGAGGTGAATATATTTCCTTTGATGATCTATTTGAAACTTGGGGTATCATACACCAAGTTACAGCTCCTTATAGTCCACAACAAAATGGTGTAGCCGAGAGGAAAAATAGGACCTTGCAAGAAATGGTTAATACCTTATTACTTACTTCTAATTTGCCTAAGAATTTGTAGGGGGAAGCTCTCATGACTTCCACATATATACTTAATCGTATACCCCACAAGGTATCTAATGTCACACCCTATGAGTTATGGAAGAAGAGAAAACCTTCTTTTGGACACCTTAAAGTGTGGGGGTGTAGGGCGTTAGTAAGGCTAACCGATCCTAAAAGACCCAAATTGGGGGAAAAGGCAATCGAATGTGTCTTCATAGGCTATGCTCAACATAGCAAAGCGTATAGATTCTTAACCGTGGAATCAACGGAATCCGTTAGCCAAAATATTATTTTGGAATCTAGAGATGCAAAATTTTTTGAGAATTCTTTCTCTAGAGATCGGAAAAATGAAAACACAGTCGATGAGGATCAAGTTCACCCTACTCCGGAAATGGGGGAAGGAGGTGAACTAAGGAGAAGTAAGAGAGCAAGAATTGAGAAAACCTATGGTCCAGATTTCTACCAATTTTTAGTTGAGGGAAGTAGAAATGAAGGTGATTACTCTCATATGTATAATGTAGAACATGACCCTCTTACATATCGAGAAGCCATAACTTCTCGAGATTCTGACTTGTGGCAAGAAGCTATAAATGATGAAATGGAGTCGATAATGTCAAACCAAACTTGGGTATTGACTGATTTACCACTAGGGTTTAAACCAATAGGCTGCAAATGGATCTTTAAGCGAAAGCTTAAGCCAGACGGATCCGTAGATAAGTATAAAGCTAGACTTGTAGCCAAGGGTTTTAAACAAAAGGAAGGAATTGACTATTTCGACACTTACGCTCCGGTAGCTAATCTTAGCACTATAAGATTATTGTTTGCGTTATCGTCCATTAACAAACTAGTTATACACCAAATGGACGTCAAGACTGCTTTTCTAAATGGTATTTTAGATGAGGAGGTGTACATGGAACAACCGGAAGGTTTTGTACTAAAGGGCCAAGAAACAAAGGTTTGTAAGCTAATCAAATCTTTGTATGGTTTAAAACAAGCTCCAAAGCAGTGGCATGAACGATTTGACCAAGTCGTTCTCTCTAATGGATTTAGAATAAATGAATGTGACAAATGCGTTTATTCTAAGTTTAATAAAGGACGTGGTGTGATAATATGTTTGTATGTTGATGATATGTTAATCTTTGGTACTGATTTAGATATTGTGTTGGAAACTAAATTATTTCTATCTTCATCGTTTGATATGAAGGATATGGGGGAAGCCAATGTTATATTGGGAATGAAAATAATAAGATACTCGGATTCTATTTCTTTGTCACAGTCTCATTATATTGAGAAAACTTTAAAGAAATTTAATCACGAGAATTGTGTCCCGGTTACTACCCCATATGACCCTTCTATCAAGTTGAGGGCAAATGAAGGGAAATGTGTCTCTCAGCTAGAGTATTCTAGTGTTATTGGCAGCTTGATGTATATCATGCAATGTACCCGGCCAGATATAGCCTTTGCAGTTGGTGTTTTGAGTAGATTTACTCATAACCCCGGGCAAGTTCATTGGAATGCAGTGTTTAGAGTACTTAAGTACCTTAAGGGCACAATGGACTATGCATTAACTTATAAAGAGTTTCCTGCTGTTTTGGAAGGGTACACAGATGCAAACTGGATCACGGACTCAGATGAAACAAAGTCCACAAGTGGTTTGATATTTACCATAGGTGGAGGTGCTATTTCTTGGGGTTCCAAGAAACAAACTTTGATTTCACATTCGACCATGGAGTCCGAGTTTATTGCTTTGGCAATGACGATTAAGGAGGCAGCATGGCTAAGAGACCTGTTGATAGAGATTCCTCTATGGCCTAAGCCAATGCCTGCTATTTCTATATTCTGCGATAACGAGGCAGCGTTAACGCGAGCATATAGTAAGGTATACAATGGGAAGTCTAGACATATAAGTCTTAGACATAGCTATGTGAGAGAACAACTTAGCAAAGGAGTTGTTACTATTAGTTATGTGAAGTCCAAAGGAAATTTGGCAGATCCCTTTACGAAAGGCCTAGGTAGGGATATAATATGGCAGACTTCCAGGGAGATGGGTTTGAAGCTCATGAAATTAGAGAGGTAACATACACGTGGAAACCAACTAGATACTAGAGTAACCTTTAGTCTTCTAGTTCAATGGAAAAACACGTTGTATTTATAACCAAAGATGCACTAAAAGATGAAGATTTTGATCTTCATGCCATCTCAAAGTAGTGCATACTTGTATGGAGAACAAGAGGAGGGTGGGAGTTATTCCCTTAATAAATCTATGTCCTTAAAGGAGGGTGCAAGTCATACAAGTGCACCTTAGTAGATTTACCTATATAAGTGCGGGAAGTGGAGCCGCTTCTACGAGATTTGAGCTAATCTCTATGGCACTTATGAAAATCCTAAGATGTAGCACATGGCTGTAAATGTGCAGGTATTTGGAAATTTGGTTGGAAAGTTCTACACAAAGTTGTGATGATCAATCACCAAGGATTCTTAGTTCAAGGCTAAGGCTACTTTGAATTCTGATTGACTTTACTACTTTATAGTAAAGGTTCAAGTCGAAAGACACCTTTATTTTAGTAGGACCTACCAAGGGATAGAGAGGTACATTTCTAAACTAGGAATGTGATAAAATCCATTTTTGGAAAATTGGGGGAAATTGTTGGAAATTTTCCAATAATAGATTATTACCTTATTAAAGTTTGTACTACAAGGAATAAGTTGCAAAAAGAATCAATCAAATTGATTGATTGGTTTGAGAGATATTAACTCTCAAACATTGGCATTTAATAAGGTTGAAACTAATCATGAAGTGGGTTCCCACATGGCTTGGGAAATGGAAAAGTTAAGGGTATTTAAATGGCCATGTGACATACCATATTGTTCTAGAAACACATGGTATGCATGGCCATGCACTTGCACATGTGCGGTGCACCGCACCGCACACGCGCGCGCGCGCGCCGGCGACGGCGACGGCGACGGCGACGGCGGCGGCGTAAAGGCGCTATTGGCGCTTTTAGGCGCACTTTGCACTTCGCACGTGCGCATCGTCGCTAGGAGCCCTCGCCCCGAGCCCAGCCTTAACTTTTGCGACAAATTCAGCTTGTGAGCTGCAACTTGAAACTGAAACAGTTTATTTTGAAATGGCAACTGAAATTGGTGCTTTTTCGTTCAAAAGTTGCACCTCTATTTTGTGTCTACAGATTGTGACTGTTAAGTGACATCTGCAGAGTCACTTAACCGCCACAACTGTTTGCACCTGTTCTTGGCACCCTTTGGTGTCTATAAATAGGCTGATGGTCAGATCATATTTCACACTTCGAATTCTCTCTTGCTCTCTCTCATATTTCTGTCTGTTGATTGCATTCTGCTGTGATCAATAGTGTCTCGCCTGTTTTATCTTGGGAGGCAGATTTGCTGCTACCCTAAGCAGATTATAAAAGACCAAATTCTGTCTTAAGGAAAGAGTGCAACGCATTCGACTCAGGCATCTTTACTCCAGTTTCTCCATACTGCCTTTATTTTCCAACACTCTCTTCAACAAAAACTACCAAATGGGCTATAAACACGACTATTCATCTATTCATTTATCTTACTTTTCCCTCCTCCACAAAATTCAAGGCTTTGGGACTACTCAAGGTTGTTGAAGCTTAAATTCAAGCGATCCTGATACCTATAACTAATATGATCGTTACATAATCCTAATTAAACATTATGTTCTAAGTGCGAATTTTAATTCCTCGTTTTTGTTTTACTTTTCTCTTTTTCAATGTTATTCTTAAATTAGGTGAAATTGAATTTGAAATACTAACCAACCCTAATGTATGCACCAAAAACTTGGCCAAGCACCCAGCACACGTGTCTGGTTGCATGACTTCGAGTCATGGGCTTTTACTATTAGCCCATTGACAAGGACATAGTTTGCCCAGATCACAATAACAATTTTTTTTTTTTACTATTTTGGTGACAACAAATACCCCTTCTGATTTGGACCTTCTTGATTTGTAGAAAGGCCGGATCACTAGTAATTTAGCAACCGAGCTTCTTAATGTCTCCGCTGCTCCAAACAGTTCGAGTGGCGAATCATCTCCGAAATAGATCACGAGAACATTGCATCTCAATTGAATTGACTCGAGAACCTAAAAGCTTGTACTCAAGTATTTTTCTTGCTTAGACACACTCTAATATCTAAAATCATAAACAAACTAATAGTCGAAATAAACGATTGTGACCATTACTCGCATAACTAAGCAAAATTGTAACCCGGCGTACTTGTCTAGTGTTTCAAGAAAAGAACAACACATAAAGTCATCATAAAAGTAAAAAAAAAAAAAAAGAAGGCCTAGTCAAACATGCATGTATGTATGTATGTGTATATATATATACTAATAAGGATCACGTGCTTTGCACGTTAGATAGTAATTTTGAAAATAAAATAATATAAATCTTAGTGAAAATATAATTAAACTTAATTAGTAAAATCAGTTGTGAACTGCTAATCAAATATTCGAAGTATGAAAGATTCAAACATGGTCTTTACTTTCAAATGCAAAGTGCTAATGCCAATTGACAATATTTTTGTCATTATTCATCATACTTATTTCTTTTGTCACGTCAAATCGTCACTGATTAGATTTATGACTATTTCATATTACATCTTGTTGTAATCAATTTCAAACATTTACACAAATATTTAATTCTCAACAAACAATATTAGTTTGAAATTGCAGTAATAAAGTTGAAGAAAGTATTTTAGAGATAATTTGATGTACATCAAATAAATAGGAAACGAATGTATTGGGGTTATCAAATTTGTAGTATAATTATGTGGCATGTATATAAGTCTAGAAAGTGTGAGATAAAAGTTAAGACCTGAGAAGAAGTCTGAATTATAATTAAGTCATATTAACAAAAGTTTAAAAATTTTATCCAAAAATGAACATAAAATGTAAAGCGTCTCATGGTAAGTTAGGATTAATATATGGATAATAGATTTTGTCGAGAGGAAGGATGTTGAAGCTTAAATGTTGCATCTATAAAACTTAAAATCAAATGAACTCAAGAGACCTAGAGAACATTTAAAAAAACTCAATTGATTAGGCAACAAATATAGCAACCGTAACTTCTAAGGATCCCGTAGAGGGAATGGGTGTAGGAGAAATAGAAAAAATAATAAATAACTACTTCAACAAAGTAGAAAAAGAAAGATCATTGAAAAAAACCAATGATGAATGATATAGAACCAATTGTTCTAAAAGAACATCAATATGAACAAGAACAAAAAAGAGTCATTCAGAATAAAAAAAAACATTTGCTGATATGAATTTATGGAGTGGAGAAACCGACCAAACTATGTAAGAGTCTGGAATCTAGAACTAAATTTAGAAATTTTAGAAAAAAATTATAAATTCAACAACGCCCCTATAAGGACAAATCTAAAACAAAAAAAATTGTTTTCAAGAATGAAAAAAATGAACCCGTAAATCAATATGGCATATCAATTGTCTTTCAAATACTGAAGAAATAATCGATAATTGAGCACAAACCTTAAGAATTGCCATAATATGTGGTCATCACTACAAGAAATTTGACCTTCCTCGACGAACATGGTTCGTCGAGGAAGGCGGCATTTTCGTCAAGAAAGCCATACAGCGACAAAATTAAAGAAAATCATCACTAAGTTTGTCAAGGACGCGTCATCAAGAAAGGTTTTTCTCGATGAACATCTGTGTTCGTCATTAAAAATCAAATTTATTGATAATTTTACACTTCTTCAATGAATGTATGAGATTTATGACAAATAATTTTGTCGAAATAGTTCATTCAAATTTGTCGCTACATGTTTAAGTTCGTCAAGAATGGTTTAATCTATCAACAAACTTGGGCTCGTCACCAAATCATTGATCGTCACAATTTTTTTCTTTGACATCTTGGTTTCGTCGATAATGGTGGCATTTGTTGACGAACTCAAGTTCGTCAGTAAAACCTTACTCATCACAATTTTTTCCTTGACATCTTGGCTTCGTCGTTGAAAACTGCATTCAACGACAAAATGGTTTATCATTACTTGTTGTCCCTTTAATGACGAATCATTTGTTCTTTGATGAGCATCAAATTATAAAGATAAATAATAAAAACATTTCATTTAGGGACAAAATAATAGAAAGATTTAGCGACAAATAATAGAAAAAATTCTTCATCTAATATATAAAACTAATGCTATCTATTACAAAGATTTAGTTGGTTACAAAGTGAGGACATAACTACGTAGCAAAAAAGCTTGACATTTTTTCCAAGTAAAAATTAGCACTATACAAATACATTGCACATGTTGAGCAAATGCAACCATCCTAGTGGTTGGTGATCGACCACTTGCTTCATATTATGTCCGAAGATGATCCGTATATCGCATTCGAGAACATCGCAACTAAAAATATAATGATTGCAAGCCTGCATTGAAAATAAATAGAGGAGTAGAAGTATTCGTGTTAAGATACTGCTCAAATAGAAATGTAAAAAGACTGGATGCATCTGAAAATGAGCTTAGGGTGGGCATCAAAACTGAGAATCAGGGAGAGAAAGGCTCAGCAAGAATGCTAGCAAAAGCTCAGCACCAAAAATATGCCTAACGAAGTGCTGAGAGCAGTACAGCAACTAACTACATGGTCAAACAACTAACTGCATGGTCATAAAGTGAGATACTTGTGATCTTCAAGCATGGGCAATTGGGCAACTATAGCCTCAAAGGCTATACTAACACAAAGTATTAAACTTTGATACATCTTTTTTAACATACAAAACTTCTAAAGACTGACATGCATGTAAATTATAGTTAAAACTATTGCTCACATTTTGTCAGGCGTACCAAACAGCCATGCAAACAAGAAAGCTAATAATCCAATTCAAGTTGACAGAAAAATGATGGCATGGCTTCCATATAGCAATCATGCATGTTCACAAATGTGTTTTTCTATGAAGTGGATAGTTTTAATTACCCAGATCTGATGTTCTCCCAAAATCCAGCCTTTAATTGTGAAACCTTAAGCTTTGTGGTCCCTGTAAGGATGATAAAATGGCTAACTTGAGAATAACTACACCAAATCTATAATTGCTCACACATTCTTCCTTTTTCATATTAATTGCAGCATTCGTTCTTTTCAGTCTTTTTCTTCATAGTTTCATAGTTCATCTCCTTCTACCTTCATTCACATAATAAGTTGATAGGTTACCAACATAAAAGGTAGGTCGCGTGACTTTTTCACCTAAATTACGAAAAATGCAAAAAGAGCTAATCTCCCTAATTGGATGGATACTGAAGCTTTCACCCTAAAATGACCAAGTATAGACCATAGATAAAGACCCAATAACCCATCTCTATAAGCAACCAATATAATGGCTTGTCAACAAAATGTGAAGTAACCACAAAACCCTCGTCATCTAGAATACAGGACATAAAGAACTAGTTCTCTGCATACAGACTCCAACACTTCTAAAACAGGACCTTATAAGGTCCCAAGGACTCCAACAGATATCAATCTGGTCAAGATTTAGCAAAAGCTTAGAAAGGTAAAAGTGAGACAATTTGTTGAAATCTCTAAGGCGCAGGGCATAGATCTGATTCACTGAATTTACCTTGTTTTCCATATTAGAGGGCAAGCATGTGGTTTACCCTTACAAAACCATCATCCACTACATGGTTTACATCTTATTGCTTATGTTCTTCGACATTTTGAAGCCAAAGGACTTCTATATACAATATATGTTCCCAAATGAAACATGTCTCAAGTCTTAACCTGTCCATTAATTTTACCACCTTTTACAGTTAAACTACTTATACATTCCCATTTTCCTTGATGAGACAAGGCGGACAATCAACAAAACTGTAAGACACATGCACGTATAGGAAAAGTAGGTCTGAATCCTGATCATTGATGCTTCAGAGAAGTATTATATGTTAGTTTTAGTAATTACTCTCTTCATGATTTTCATTAAATCTTCTATCTACACATTCCGCAACCTTCAAAATGATGAAAGCGCAACACGATGGACAAACACCGCATATTCAATCATGCTTAAAAAAAATATGAAGTACAGCTCATGGCATGAAGTCCAATTTTTTTTTCCTAGCATATGCACATATAAGAAATCTCTAGTGTGAATCAAAAGAGCGATGTAAGTATTATTTGCATCACATTTGTCTCACTAGATATAAATGATAGAATGAAACTAGAGAAAACCTATAACTTTATGCCAACAAGAGAATTAAAAGTGTCACCTATCTTGGAGAGGATTAAGAAGAGCATGAGGCATACATAGGTGTATAAAGGTCTAATTAAGAGAAAATATACGTTCTAATTGTCAAAATTTTCTACATGGATTTAAGCAAAAAAACCACGCATGCTATGGACATAAAATCAATGTGCGCTAACAAATAGACCAGTTTTGCAAGAAGCATATTGAAAGCATTTGAAGTGCACGAATAATGAAAAGAAGAGCATTAACAAAACAATATAATTAATCACCTGACAACTTTCTGAGGAGTACAATTGGACTCCCATAAATGATTCATAACGATTCCTTTCCAGGAAGCTCTAAACCCCTTAGGTTCTAATTCAGATGAAAACCCAGCTGGTCCTACTAAAACCAAGTATTGTACGTGCTCAGGATGCTACACCAACAGTGAAACAGTGTCAATGAACACGTATAGCATTGGGGCATAACCATGAGACCAGAAATAGCTTAAAATCAATGTCGGAAAGCAGCTACCTTGAGAGCATATTTAGCTGCAACATATCCTCTAAAAGAGTGTCTAAGTAAAATAAAGTTGCTAAGGTTCTTGGCTTTGCACCATTCCTCAAAGAAATCAATAAACCATGTCTCAGTTTCTGCAATATGAATGCTGCCAGAGTTACGTGTGCTACCGTGGACATTTATGAAGTATAGAAGTTAGATTAGCCCTTAACCCATTAGGGAAAAGAAAATCTCCGACTTGTATGACACAATTTACCGAGGTGAAAAGACTGTGGAAGGATATAGCACGAAAGCTGCTATTCATGCATGACAGAGAGACATAAAATGACAAATGGCAAGCAAAGATGTCACTCGGGCATTAAGCCCAACTAGAAAAATATTAATGCACACGTTATCTTACATATAATATGCAACGACTCGTTAACATTCTATATGAAAATCTCAACCCCAAACTTAATTTCTAATATACAACAAAGCTGGAAGATAAAACAACCCTCAAAAGGTAGGGATAGTCCATTTCATAACTTTCCTGCCACTGGCAGATATGAGGGAGTTAATCGCAAGCATCCATACCCCTACTAGTATTGCAGATAAGAGTTTCCTATAGACCTCCATGTCACAGTGGAGAAACTTTATTGCTGCGCCAAGACTCACCCTCATCCAAACATATAACTTTAAACCACAAAAATGTAAAAGGAGGGATCACTCTATCATGTATGTTTATATACATGTGGGGCAAGGATGTAGAGAAATTCAAGGAGATTTAAGGTCTTCAAGATTCCTGACATTGGTTCACCCTTAGTTGCAGATACTCCTAATATGGTGACGTTTCTCTCTCCGAAACTCGCTTTTGCGATCCCAAGTTAAGAGCTCCATGGGATCTCGTCCCAAGCTAATATGGGAACTCGATCCCGTTAGCTGGATAGAGATGCATGGAACAAGTGAGATAATACCTGAAAACTAAGCCCTTTTCAACTCAATTCCTTATTTCTCTCTTTCTTCAAGTCCTTAAAGTCTCTTTGTCTGTTGTTGCTGGCTATGTAAACTATACTAAACAAATGATAATACTCTTACGCATTTATTTATTCAAGCCGCTCCCAACCTCAAATTCTTCTTGGTGCTTACGCTCTCCCGCCCCCATTCCCGCTCCCGCCCCCGTCCCCGCCCCGCCTTGTGAAACTAAGGGTTCACCTAGTCCGCTTGCTTGGATATGGTCAAACAAAACGAAAGGATAGTTGCTCAAAACATTTACTCTGACATCATTATCTAAGGTGGGATCATTAGATTATTTTGTAATTTTTAAAAATATTTATGGCAGATATTAATGTGAAACACCACCCATGTTTTTAGTAGGCAAACCCCTGCCATCAAGAGTCAATTATGCCAATAAAATTGCAGTAAAAAATTATCATTGAAGTTTTCCACTCAAAAGCATATAACTAGTGCATGTGTGTGACAACAGACCTTCAGTAGTTGTGCAAGTGAAGTCAGGCCTGCTTGATCCTCCCCAACTGAACCAAAAAACATAGAAGTTAAGTACATCAAGGCCTTTTACTTTAGTGGATAGGTTAGTTGGACCCCGTGGTGAGGGAAGAAAGAAAACAAAGCTTTCTACATTTTAAAGAACAAAGCTAGAAATAGGAGGATGTTGGAAGATCCAAATAACAGTACCAACAACTGAGAGACCTCCTATTCATCTCCCCAGCACGGCTCTTTTTTTTCCCCAGAATGGTACCCAAACACAGTTAAAGGTGTACGGAACTTCAAATTTTCTTTTATAATACTTTGCAGGTTATTGACTAAAACAAAAAAAGCATATCAAATTTCATTATCAATAATAAAAATTGACTACCGTGTAAGATGATTTAGAAACAGTATCATATGGCTAATCAAACCCAACACCATATAGTTGGAATCAAACACAAGATCAAGAGCTGAAGATAAAGCAGGCGACAAGGAAGTAAATGAAGATAAGGTGTCACTACTCAAGGCAGAGCTAAGATAAATCAGTGACCGGTACCTCAACATAAGTCTCAAATATACGGAGGTGTAAGCTCAGCGTGAACAACTTGTGATGAAGTTAAAAGCTATCAATGACAAGAGGAGCTGGTTTTCATAAACTTCAGAAAGAACCATACATAACTTCATTTTCTTTTGAACCCACATGTACAGAGCCAGCTTACCACATTATATGCATGTAGTAAGACTAAACGATGACAATTCTTTGAGATTCTTATAGCTCTGATACATATTTGACAGAAGAGAGCATTAGGATAGGCAGTAGATCAGGCTTATTATAGAGAGCATGTAACTTTAAACATGTTTTATAAAGAGAAAAAAACATAAATTATGGCAAGCAATTCACGGCTTATGCTACCTTTGACCCATTAATTTATGCAATTGCATTCTTAGAAGAACAATTCATGTCTATTACAAGAGAGTAAAATCAGAAAACAAATTTGGATAGTCAGAATCAATCCCCTTCCAACTTTTTCTCTAACCTATCTAATGCTACCCTTTGACCCATTTTTCTCACCTCTATCATTATCTTTACTAGCTTTTTCCAGCTTCTGAATAATCTTTCTTGTTAACGTGATATCCATGAAGAATATAGTACCAATGTCTTAACAAACAACTACAAAAAATCAAATCCATCAAAAATTAAAGGGCTACAAATAATCAAAACCCTAATTAAAACCCCTAAACTTTAAAGCCTAATCTAAACAAATTATAAAATCAACTGTCAATTGAATCAAACCTATTATAGAACTATTAAATTGAACAATCGAATTGAACTATTGAAGGATCAATTTGAAGAGCAGAACTTGCATGTGTTGATTGCAGATTTGTAGGGGCCAGAGAGAATCAATAATATCGTCGGCTGACTCATTGTTGGTCAGAGGGATGTTGGCTGCTGTGGAGCCTTCACTGGTCACCCGCTGTCGTCGCCGGTCACTCGCCGGTCTTCTCTCGAATCTGAAACAAGAATGAAGAACTGAAAACCTTCTTCAGGCCGGTCTTCACTTGTGCTGTCTTGATTCGAGGGAGAGAGAGCCCCTGTTGTCGATCGGCCATTGCCCGCCGGCCAGAGAGAGATGCGAGAGTGAGACTGTGAGAGAGTCGCACCCAAAATCAAGCAGAGATGCCACATACACACACACACACACACACAGAGAGAGAGTACATAAACTTTTTTTTAAAAGTTCAGGGTGAGAGAGTGAGAGATAGAGAAATACAAAACAGAGAGAGGGGGGGGATCCCGGAAAGGAGCTTTTTTTTTCTCCAGCTTTCTTGACAAACTATATTCATCGCTAATTGTGAAAAGTAAGTTGAAACTCGCGCCAAAAATTCTTTTCTCTCGCGGGCCACTTCACGTCGAACATCTTTTCATAAATTAACAATTTTGTCGATTTATGGTATATTGACGAATAAATGCATTCGTCAAGAAATATTGAACTATTATCGACGAACTCAGTATTCTTCAACGTTTATCTACCTTTGATGACGAAACTAAGTTCATCGAGGATTTATTTGTTGCTAAATGACAAATTTCTTGTAGTGAATATAACAGAAAGGCATACTATGAAAAAATTTATTCGAGCAACTCTGCGAGGAAACGTAACTAGATTCTAAAATAGCATCGCAGATAATGAAATGATCATCGAAGCCCAAAGCAAACTTAACATTTTTGAAGAATGGATAATGTTTTTTGCAAATAACCTCAAACGAGAGTTCTGCGGAATACCTATAAATATACTTGTGAATTTAAAAAATATTTTTACAAGTTAGAACTCAGGACAACCTTCATTAGCAAAAGCAATTTATTGTCAAACTCACGAAACCATGGGACGAGTTAGCAGAAAAAGAATTTGTTAAACTCTTAAATAACAGAATGCTTTGCGATTCCTTAGAAAGAAGAATAGGAGTTGTAGAAAAAGTTCTAATGAAATATTGTACTGAAAGACAGTCAATAAAAGATATGAAAAAGGCTCGTATGAGTTACAGCTGCTGTTCTAAAGTTAATAACATGGGGAACAACTATGGATACGAAAAGAAGGCAAACTTCACAAAGAAAAAATTCGAGAAAAAAAGGTTTCGAAACGAAAAAAATATGTGAAGAAATGAAAAATAAATTCAGAAAAGAAAATTTAATCCATTAAGAGAAATACCAAAATCATGGGAAAGATATATCGGAAAGAAATCTAATATTCCATATAAAACACTTTCATGTCCAAAGGAAAATTACCAGAAGAGTGTTATTGTTGCTTGTTATGTGGTTAAAAGGGACATTATGCAAATAAATTTCCAAGTAAGGAAAGAAAATAAAATATAAATTATTTCTTATTAGTTGAAGAAAGATACGAGCTAGCATGAAGATACGAATTAGATTATGAAGATGAAGCAGAAAAGCTTATTTCAGAATACAACGAGTCTGATAATGAAGTCACATCAGATGATGAAGAATGTTTAAACAAAACTGTAAAAGGCGTAGGCACGATCTTCATAATGTCATAAACCTATGACCATTAAGAAGAAATGATTCCCTTATCTAATATTCCTTCCTTCCCACATAATTTAATCAATTTTTTTACACGCATATTAAGAATTTAAGTGATATATTATGTATTTCTCATTCTACCCTTTAGAGAGAGGAGGGGAAGAAAGTGAGTCAGGAAAAAGAAAATGAGTTAGTGGAGTGTTAAATGTGGAGAGAGAAATGAATAAAAAAGTGAGCCAGGAAAGAGAAAATGAGTTGAAAAAGATTTAAATATGAAGAGAAAAATAGAATAAAAAAGTGTAAAAGGGGTAAATACATAAAAGTACCTATATTCTTAATTTAGAAATGAGCAATTTTTGTGAGATTACCTAAAAAAAGAAAGTTTGGTCAAATTATGTGGGATAGAGGGCGAAACATAATTAGTCAAAGTAAAAAGATTGAGGAAGAAACTCCTCGTTTCTACTCTAAACCATTGGGAAATGCCTAAAATCAAGGTTGAAAAAATATACAAAAACTCCATATTCAGGTTCAGAAGTAAAATGAATATAAAGATCTCTGAAAGGAAAATCTCTGTAGGTCAGACTGAATAAAGAATACTAGGCATTCCTCTCTTCAAAATAGATAAGGTAAAACAAGAAGGATATAACTATGTTCATTGGCATGATACATGTTAGTCTTTGTCCATTATCCATAGATTATAGAGATATGCCAGTAATCTGTTGTTTAACAGACAATCGGAGAAAAACTTTTGAAAAAGCCCTAATAGGGGAAATCCAAAGTAACTTATATAATAGACCAATTTGGTTTAAAATTACACCAAACTATTTCATGTCCTTAAAAGATCTTTATGTTAATAAAGCATTAGGACTGAGGATTCAAACTCAAGGCATGACCGAATTACGAGAAGTCTGTAAAAATATTTCAGTACAATATCGTCTAGTTTACAGAGCGGTAAATATCACGAATCTACTAAGTAAATCACTAAACAGCGAAGTAGAACTATTTGAATAAATAAGTAGTAATGTCCAAGCAATAAAAGTAAGGAAAATAAATCCAGAGCAACTATCATGGCCTAAAAATTGGGTGATAGGAGAAGGATTAGCTAGTAAGCAACTAGAACACATGCAGATTAGGGAAAACAAACGTGTTGTCATCCTCAAAGAACCAATGGGACATTTTGTCTCTTCTATACATTTCACGTCTACAAATATAAAAGGTAAAGGTAAGGAAAAAATTAATCCAATTCCTTAGATGACGATTTTCTAATAGGAAATGATTTCCTAAAACAAGCCGAAAATCGACCATTATTCAAGAAGAGTTTCATATTGAGATATAATGTCAAAAAATTCCATTGATAAAATATGTTGCTCAAAGATGTAAATTTAGTTTTCATCCAGAAAAATTAGGAGAAATCCAAAAAACATATCAAGAGCGAGTCTCTTTATGCAGCCCAGCGTGGTGAGGAGAACAAAATAGCCTTATGGAAAAGGTTACTTGAAGAAGAAGTAACCAAGGAAAAGTTACTTAATGAAGAAGTAACCAAAGAAGATGACATTTGGGTTAAAGACATAAACCAACATTATCAATGCAAATAAGGAAAATAAATTCCTAGTCTTGATAACATAAAAAAGATATTATAAAATAGTTTTAGTAATGACCCGCTAAAATTATAAGAAAGGAATAAACCTTGGGTGCAATTACCCTCAAGGATAAAGATTATGTGGTTAATGTAAAACCAATGCATCTGAAACCATTCAAGTACCTTCTCTAGGTAGCCCTTTTGGGACAAACCATGAAGCCTCTTAGAACGACCCCTAAAGATCTTAAATCCGAGCATATAATCAGCTTCACCCATGTCTTTCATCTCGAAACTTAAGGACAACCATCTTTCAGAGGCAGCTATCAACTCCTTATCATTTTCGGCTAACAGAATATCATCAAATACAATAAGAGGATAAAAAAATCTTTCCTTGAAGCGTTTAACACACACGTAATGATCTTCTTCGACCATCGTAAATCCATCATCAAGGATGGCTCGATGAAATCTAAGATACCACTGTGTGTATGATTGCTTTAAGCCATAGATAGATCTTATGAGCTTGGAAACCTTGCGCTCTTGACCTTCAATGACAAAGTCAACGGGGCTGATCCATATAGATCTCCTCATGTAGCTCTCCATTTAGAAAATCCGTCTTAACTTCCATTTGGTATAGCTCTAAATCCAAGTGTGCGACAATGGCCAGGATGAGACGAATCGAGGCAAACCTTACCACAAGTGAGAAAGTTTCCTCGTAATCTATACCCTCTTGTTGCATATACCCTTTTGCTACATGACGTACCTTGTACCTTTCAATGGAACCATCTGCCTTCTGTTTGACCTTTAGAACCCATTTGTTTTTAATAGTCTTACGACCAGCAGGAAGGTCAACCAAGTCCCAAATGTGATTAGTCTTCATAGACTTCATTTTTTCTATCATTGCATTCATCCACTCTTTACTAGCAGCTGATAAGAGTGCTTGATGGTAAGTTTTTGGCTCATCGTCATCATGCAAGGCAACCATGTAAGCTTCCCCACCTTCAATCTCAAAATGATGATGGGGAACTTTTCCCCGTTTGCTTGTGCGTGGTTGAGTATCCTGTGAACTTTCTATAGGATGTGATTTACTATGTAAGTCACTCCCACTATTTCTAGGAGGTTGATGACTTAGCTCCTCAGTCTAAATTGGGCCAACTGAGATGCCTACATCAGGATCCTCCAATTCATAAAGCTCAACTGTTTTGCTTACCTTACCCCTGTTAAGGAAATCCTCAGCGAGGAAATCCACATCACGTGACTCAACTTCAATTATAGCCCCATCTGATTGCTCACCAATGAACACATATCCCCTAGAGTGATTAGGGTAACTTATGACGATACTCTTCCCTCCAGCGCCTAACTTCCCATGTTAGTGGGAAGTATTGCGTACATAAGCTGTCAATCCCCAAGGTCTTAAAAGACTGAGATCAGGCTTTTTACCAGTCCATAACTCATAAGAAATTGAGGGTATTGACTTTGAGGGTACACGGTTAAGGATGTAAGCTGCAGTCAATTATGCATCTCGCCAAAAAGAGATAGGAAAGTTTGCTTGAACCATCATCAACCTAACCATGTCAAGAAAAGATCAATTCCTTCTCTCCGCTACACCACTTTGTTGCGGCGTTCCAGGAATCGTTTACTGTTTGATAATTCCTTTATCTTCACATAGATCCTTAAATTGATCTGATAGATATTTTCTCGTCGGTCGGTCCTTAAGGCCTTTATCCTCTTATCTAGTTGATTCTCAACCTCATTCATGTATCGTCTAAAGTAATCTAATGCTTCTGACTTATGGGGGATTGAGTAGACATGATCGAAGCGGGTATAATCGTCTATGGAAATGATGAAGTATGAGTTGCCTTCCCTCATATTCATTGGGCCACAAATATGAAAGTGAATTAATTACAATATGATGTACTGCCCTAATTGCTTTTCCAAATGTCTTTCCCGTTGTTTTTCCATCTAGGCAATGCTCACATGTGGGTAGATTGACTTTAACGAGTGGGCCCAAAAAGCCTTCTCTAGCTAACCTAGCCATTATATCCTGTCTAATATGGCCTAATCTAGCATGCCACTTAACAGAATCATCATGAGCATTATCAACCGAAGCTAGCAAGGAAAATGAACTATAAGAACAATGATTGTTAACGATGTCTAAAACCATAAAACCATCTCACAGATAACATAACCAGAATCATAGAAGAGTCTTTTGGAATATGTCCACCTTCTTACCCTCAAACAGAAAAGAGAAACCTAACTAGCTTAAGCGAAGAAAGGACTGAAAGAAGATTTCACCGAATCTTTGGTGCATAAAGTACATCGTGGAAATATAATGCACAACCTCCTCACATTTTCAGTATGTAAGTGCCAATGTCCAAAACCTCTACCCTGGACTGGTTCCCCATGTATATTCTTTTGCTCCCACTAGGAACAAGACAATACTCCGTGAACCCAATCTGTTCCCTTACGATGTGGTCTATTGCTTCGGGGCCTACAATCCAAATAGGGAGAGATTTAACAAGTACGTACAACATAAGAAATCAATTTGAAAATGGATTTAGGAGTACCTTCTTCGTTGCAGTGCACTCACGAGCGAAGTGTCCCTTCTTGTTACAATTATAACAAGTCATCTTTGACCTGTCTTTCTTTCCTTTTTTCAGCCTCTTGTCTTTGTTGGTCTTACTCTTTTTTTGTGCATGTCCAGCACCACCTTGATTTCCATACCACCTTCTCTATTTCGTTTGGACCCAGATATCCTTTGGGAAAAAGACTCAACAACATATGCATCAAAGGCCTTAGCTGCCCCTAAGCGCTTATCCTTGAGCTCTAAGTGTCGTTTGCAATGTCCTCAAAAGTCCTGATGTTATCATTATGAGTCATTTTGAATACCATATGCTCCCAGGACCTGGGAAAGGAGCGAATCACTGCCTGGACTTGCTACTCATCGGTAAGATTATTACTTACAGCCTTCAACTCACGAATCATGTTTGACATTGCCCTAAGGTTCTATTTCATAATGTGATTAGCACATTTTGTGTAACCGTTAAACTTGATTGTCATGTTACGGAGTCGAGTGATTGAGGTACCACCAAACTTGACATTGAGGGCATCCGACAACTGTTTTGTAGTAAGGTATTGCTCAAATTCGTAGAGAAGGTCATTTTGCATGCTGCTCAGTAACATAATACCAACAATGGTCCTTTTTCAACCACTGCTCATAAGCCTCTTGATCTTTCTCAAATTAAGCAGTACCCCTGAGCGGGCCTACCCATGACAACAGTTAAGGTCAAACTACACTTTGTGGTGCCAAATATCATAATTGACACCATTTAATTTTTCGCCCTTGTTCAAGTCAGCAACAATTTGCTTGGAGGAAAAATTAACTATTGGAACAATAAGAATATCTTTAATTAACAACATGTATTCTAACTTGTTGTAACTTCATAATTGTTTAACGATAACTAATTAGGTGTGCATGAATAGAAACATTGCTATGCTCAGAATCCCATCACACCATAAAACGCATTAATTATTCTTATTAAATTGTACTTGCCAAGGATAGTCCCATCCAACATTGAAGGGTTGGGTCTACCTTGTAAACCCCGGTTGAGTTTTATATGCACATGAGAGACAAAATTAATTTATTTGAGTAAAAATGCAAACCCCCCCCCAAACAACAAAGCTTCATCAAATAATACATCAACTATTAGATATATTTGAGGGACCTACTACAAAACTGAGGGTGCTGCATTTAACTCAAAATAAAAAACTTTTGCCATGGCTTTAACCTGCTAGAGAGCCCATATGCCATACACAATTAAAACTTAATCATTTAACCACCAACATAAAACATACATGCATAGCCTTTTACAGAAGATGATGCTACACTCTCCTTTCTAAGAGATTTGCAATAGTTCAAAAGAGCCTAGAGTTATAAATATGTGTGCTAGGTGCACCAAGTAAACAAAAATATAATTCTCACTCAATTGAACGATTATACTAGACATCGTATCATTCTATCCATTCACATATTAATTCAAGCGGAAAAGTGAAATAAACATGCAAGCTAATATACCTAGATTGATAATCAGCTTTAATGCACAAAAAATATGAATCACGCATGCCAAGTATATATAAAAAAAAGCAAAAAATAGATTTATGAACACAATATTCTAATGCACGAAAAATGAATTTTCTCACATTTTTTATTTTGTTTATTTATCATATATAAATTCAAAATAATAAAACAGAGGGGTAAAATAGTAAATAAAAAATGCGATAAAATAAAACAAAAATGCACAAGACTTCACGAGTCACGCGTGTGAAAAGGAGACCACCAGTATGGTCCCACGCACCGGCCAGCCTCCTCTTCTCTATTTGGCCAAAACAACAGATTCACTAGCCCGCGGTGGCGCGTGACGTACACATGCTGCCTTAGAGGCGGTCTCCGACGGCGTGGCTTATGCAATTCCCTTTGTTTTTAGATTTTGAAACCATTAGTAAGCTTAAATTCGGGTTTTGGTCGTAATACGCGTTGTGTGGCTCAACAATGAAAGGAACGAGAGTGGGGAAAAAAAATTTAGAATTTTTTTTTTCTTCCTCTCAATTTGTTTTTTTTTTCAGATTTGACTCTGGAACCCTAGATTTTCAAAAAATCATAACTCACACAATTTAAAACCAATTTCGATGGATCTTATACCGTTGGAAAGCTAATTCAGTGTAAATTCTAATGGTATCACCAAATATCATAAATAAAATTGAGTAAAAATAGAATTCAAGCCAAAGAATTCAATTTATAACTAGAATTTGCAATATCTCCATAATTATAAATTTGTTGATGCTCAAAATTTGCAAATACGATCAACGAATCATATAAAACAATATATGTGAAAACCAATTTCTAAATATGCATGAACCTAAACATGCCATTTACTTGTAATCTAGCTTTCATAGATATAAAATTTGAAACACGTGCTTTCTAATCACGGAAACAATAATAATGACTCTAATACCAATGTAAAACAAAGCCAATATGTTTAGATTGCGGAAGCGTACCCGATGAAATTCATCTCACAGGAGTCCAGGATTAAACTTGTTGCTTCACGTGAATTTCTCTACCCACTGTAGAATCAGCTATGTGCTCGAGCCAATCCATATCTCATCATACAAAGGTCTTCCTTCATCGACTAGTGCAAGAGCGTTGTCTCTATCTTTTTTCTTCTACTTCTTTTTTCTACATAGAATAACTCGCACCCTTTTTCTTTCTCCTTTCCTTTTTCTCTTTATCATTAAGAACCATGGGTTTAATTTTCTTTATGAGAGACTTAATGTGCTCCCTTTATTTTGGGAGTTAAAACGCATAGACTTCCCACATAAGAATTAGGAAAGACCAAAAGATCTCGGGTCAAGCTCGCCATTGGCGTACCCACTCCAACCCGAATTACCGACAAATCTTTGTGCAAGGATGTAAGGTTTACAAGTCAACGGTTTTCTTGTTGTTGGAAGGTTACTGCCCTGTACACAAGAGACTAGGGCTTCCCATTATCAACCTAATTAGCGCCCTTGTCCACACCATTGGCGATTCAATGATGAGATTAAGTTTGGTATCAATGTGGATGCAATGGACTCTGGCAGACCCCATTTCAGGCTTCTAGTTGTCAAGGAAGCCAGCCAATGGTCAATAATCAACATTGATGTGCTCAAGTGACAGCCGACTATAACTACCAATCATTTGATTACTCTATTTTCAGCCATGTTGTCCATGTCCTCACTCTATAAATATGAACTCTGGTTCTCTCATTTCCTCACACTAAACTTATTTGCAATCCTTTCGAGTCTTGAGCTCTTCTTCTAATTCTTTTCTCGTGACTAGTATCAAGTACTGAAATCATCATGGTTGCCATCACCTATGATATGGAGGTCACCTCCGCAATCTCTGCTGCTAAAATGTTCAAGGCCTTTGTTCTTGACGCTGATAACCTCATTCCCAAGATCCTACCGGCGGCTATCAAGGGTGTTGAAATCGTTGAAGGAGATGGAGGAGTTGGAAGTGTTAAACTTATCACATTCGGGGAAGGTAAGTTTTTATTACGAATACAAATTGCAACTTGTCGTACTTAATTACTTTAGAAGAATCTTGATAATGTTGCTTGACCGCGTAAAAACCATCGATAACCGTCGCCTTGATACACACTCCGGTGTAGTTGATAGACTAAGAGTATATTCGCTTTCTTATACTTCTCAGGAACAAGTCAATTGAAGAGCATGAAGCATCGGATTGATGGACTTGACAAGGATAACTTCACATACAGCTACACCTTGATCGAAGGTGATGCATTGATGAGCGAAATTGAATCGATCACGTACCACATAAAGATTGTACCCTCTGCTGATGGAGGATCTATTTGCAAGAACCGAAGCATATATCACACTAAAGGTGATGCTCAAGTCACAGAAGAACAGATTAAGGCCGGAAAAGAAAAGGCCATGGGATTATTCAAGGTCGTTGAGACTTACCTTCAAGCAAATCCTGACGCGTATAACTAATTTGATGGCTATGCAATGAGCATTGAAAGTGTAAGAGCAAGTTTCGATATGTCACTTTTGTTTCTTTTTCTTTGGCATTTTTGTCTTTGGCGATTTTGGCTACTGAACTTTAATATTCCTTAAAGCTTTATGTTATCACTTCTTTTTTGTAATAAAGCATCAATCTTTAAGGTTGTCAGCTTTCTGCTTGTCAAAGTTATTTTGTGGGCTACAACATTGGATGTGTATAGTTGTTCTTTTAATATATATGATATGATGATGCAAAGCAGACACATGAGCTCATTTTACACTCTTTTGCCAATAAAGACGAATTATGGTTTTAAAATGCTTTTCATGGCACATTAGATATTTAAATAGTCAAAAGATGTAGAAATCGCTCGCTCTTTTTGTACCCTAGCAAAGTTTGTTCCTAGTGTTGGTATTCTCACTACTCCAACAAAGTTCGGGTGCTTGAAATTGCAACATTTTTTTGGGCTTCGAGTAAAAAGAAAAGTCCGATTGACAAATTAATATGGCATGATTTTTTTCGAAGGCGGGTCAGAAAAACAAACAAGGGGACAACTATTTTGAGTTTATAATGGCTTGGCAATATAATAGATCTGCTAAAAAAACTTTCTGCAAACTCAAATAAAAACAGAATAACTCCGAAAAGGAAAAAGAGGAAAGGTAAGAAAATGCAGAATCGTATGTACTGAACTGCAAAAGAAGACAGAACAAGTTCTCCATTCAGCTGAACAAGACTGCTTTGATCCCATGATCCTATCTTGGTCTCAACATAAACCCAAATCTAAACTACCCACATTTGTAAATCCCCTCTACAGATTCAACAATCGCACACCTCAATCGTACCACACCTTCCACTCTCACAGACCCCCCACCAAGCCTCGCCATGAAAGGCCTAACATACCTTTTGTCACCCACATCAAAGAGACCCAAGACCCAGATGAAGCCCTCTCCTTATTCAACAAGTACCACCAAATGGGCTCTAAACACGACTACCCATCTTACTCTTCCCTCATCTACAAGCTCGCCCGCGCTCGCAACTTCGAGCCCGTCGAAACCCTCCTCCATTCCATCAGGACGTACAATGTTCGATGCAGAGAGTCCCTCTTTGTTGCACTGATACAGCACTACGGAAAATCCAACCTGCCCCACAAGGCCATTGAACTGTTTAGCACTATGCGCTCCTATAACTGCACACGTACGTTACAGTCCTTTAATACGCTCTTGAATGTACTGGTTGACAGTGGCATGTTTGATGAAGCGATTGAGATGTTTAAGGGGTGTTCTAAAATGGGTTTTCGTCCGAATTCGGTTTCGTTTAACGTTATGATCAAAGGGTGGCTTGAGAAGGGGGAGTGGGAGAGAGCTCGCCAGGTGTTTGATGAAATGCTTGACAGAGAGGTGGAACCAAGCGTTGTGACTTTTAACTGTCAGATTGGGTTTTTGTGTAAGAACGGAGAGATTGACAAGGCTAAGGGTTTGTTTGCGGAGATGGTGCGGAAAGGGAAGCACCCTAATGCGGTTACCTTTGCATTGTTGATGGAGGGTTATTGCAACTTGGGTAAGTATAAGGAGGCAAAGAAGATGATGTTCGATATGGAGTATCAAGGGTGTAAAGTGAGCCTTGTGAATTATGGTGTGTTGATGAGCGACCTTGGTAGGAGGGGAAAGATTGATGATGCTAAGGATTTGCTTCTCGAGATGAAAAAGAGGCAGTTTAAGCCAGATACTGTGATGTACAATATAATGATTAATTATCTATGTAAGGAAGGTAGAACTGCTGAAGCTTATAAAGTATTGGTTGAGATGCAGGTGGGAGGTTGCGAGCCAAATGCAGCCACATATAGGATGATGGTTGATGGATTTTGTAGCCTTGGGGAATATGAGGACGGTTTGAAGGTGTTGAATGCAATGCTGATGAGTAGGCACTGTCCACGTGTCGAAACCTTTTGTTGTTTGATTGTGGGTTTAATTGGGAGTGGAAAGATAAATGATGCTTGCTTCATGTTAGAGGAGATGGAGAAGAGGAAGATGAGACTCGATCTAAAGTCGTGGGAAGCCTTAGTTAGGGATGCCTGTGGTGGTGATAGTGGTGTCACTGAGCTTGTGACGGATCTGGCGTCTGCCTATTAGCACATATGTAGATACTCGCGACGACTGATCAGGCAATTTGAGCATACTTGCTAGTCTACAGGCCTGTGGGGCTCACTAAAGCATGCCTATTTGTGGAATATACAATGACTAATCACAGAAGCGATATATAGTGTTCGTGCTGTCATGGTGACCCACTCAATTCATGTCCCCGGCTGATTGCAAAATAAAGCACCAGTAAGTTCAAATTGTGATCGTTGCTTGGAGCATTCAAGCATGCCTGTTTAATTAATGTATCGCTACCCAATGTTCGGTTGGTATTGGGTACCTATGCCTAAATCGCGGATATATGGAAGAACGTGAATACGAGCAATGCAATCGCTCCTGTCTAGCTCCTTTTCTGTGGAGATTTTGCGCTTTACTATCAAAAAAAGGACATGAAAGATACAGAATATTCATGTTGCCTGTTCATGTCCCTGGAATTTCAAGCATCAAATACAGAGTAAGTTCATAACTTTGATCATTGGTTATACTTATAGCTTCTGATCATGCCTGTTTTCTATTTGGGAACTCCCCAGTGCCTGCGCCCGTCTCACTTCTTTGTGTGTTGAGTTTTTGCTGCTTTAGTAATGGTAACTACAGAATTACAACACTGCAGATTGTGTATTAAATCATTCTGACACATCGGTAGTTCAAACATAAACATGCGGTAAGTGCAGATTGTGGACATGTTTCAGGATAGTTTCTAGATGATGCTAACCCCGCTGTCTCTGTATGTGCCAATTCTGGATTATCAGTGTGTGATTTGTTTCAACTGCATTGTTTAATGTGAGGCATTATTCCATTATTGGTGATTTTAATCTTAATTGGACTTTAAGTTATTAAATGCTCTCGGAGTAAATATGTGGTGAGACATTATGGTTCAATTAAAGAATTTTTTTGTGCATTGGAAATAAATGTGTGTTTGCTATGATCACTTTTCGTATTTATCAACAGAAGGAAAGCATAAATTGCTAGCGGAAATATGTAAGGTTAAGAAGGGGGGGGAGTGTAAAAGCACATATTTATATATGCAAAACTTACTTTTAATAGTATGCAGTTCTTACACACATGAACGAAAGTGCCATAGAGTCTTGGGAGCAGCTTCTTGTGCTGCTTTTGCTTCGAGCTCGAACAGGAGAGAATGATACCACTGTGTCTGCGGCGGATTACACAATGTGTCAACTTATAGAAGAAAATATTGCATATAACACAGAGGATGTTAGCTTTTTTTTTAAAAATCCTACTGAGCAAGGGAAAGAGAAAAGTGTTGGTTAAAGAAGGAAGTTGAGATGTATGGGCAGATGACACGGAAGTTATGAGCGTTTGTAACAATCCTACTAAAGAAGGGAGAGAGAAAAGTGTTACCTGAAATCAGGGGCGGAACCAGGAATTTTTTTCAAGGGATGCAACAATTATATCGAATTCACCATAATTTTTTATTAAAATAATATTAAAAACAAATTATATAGCGATAACAGTGAAGCCAAGGTGGCTAAAAATGAAGCTCAAATAACTCCACCTTTACTTCAATATTTAATTTTGTTTCACATACCATTAGGAATTTATTTCTTGTTTAGAGTTTTTATAAGGTTTGCTGCCTAATAAGTCAGATCTATTGATGTAGTAAAGTGCTAAAAGGTTGTGAAGTTATAATGCCTTGTTTATTAAAAGGGTGTCAGTCGTCTTACAGTTTGCATCTTAGTCGGCTAATCTTAATTGTAGTTTTGAGAGTCTTTTTTCAATTTTATTGTAAGACTTCCGCCACTGTTGTAGTACACAGTTACAAGTCCTATCATGTATTTAAATGCGAAACGTCTTAAAGTTGGTACCTTAATCAGCTAATCTTAATATTATTTTTAAGAGTTGTTCTTGTATTTTCTTGTAACACTTCCACCACTTAAGTATTATGTATTTACGACTTTTATTATGTAATTACATGTTATGATATATTGATATGATACTGTGATCATACGGTACAATAGAGAATAAAAAATTTCTTTTTTAGTTCTTTTCCTTTTTGTTAGTGCACTTGTTTGTCTTTTATTTTCATTATTAAATTTTCTTACTCGGCAACAGTAATAATCAATTAGCATAATTATGATTGTGAATTTGTGATAACCATAATTTTACAATACAGTGTACCTAAAAAGTTATATACCAAATACAGTGTACCACAAGTCCACAAGTAGTCGAAGACTCGAAGCAACATCAGGGAGCCTCGTCAGTGTCGTCGCGGCGTCGCCAGAGCGGCTTCAGTCGCAGTCACAGACAAGGGTGAGGCCGTGAGGGGCCAGATATGGTCGGATTCGAAGTAGCCGAGTAGCAGTCGAATTCTCGAAGAGCAGAGCCTCGTCGGCCGTCGTCGTGGTAATCGCTACCTGAGCGGCTTCAGTCGCGGTCACCGGCAGGGGCCAGATCTGGTCGGAGTAGCCTCGTCGGAGTAGCTCAGTCCACCGGCAGTCACTCACGGAGTCACAACGGTAAGAGAGAGAGAGAGAGAGACTGCCGAGTGTGGGTCTCGGGGAACGGGGTCTCGGTGCGATTCCCAAAAAATAAAAATATCAAAAGTTCAGGGGGGGCTTCAGCCCCCCCTTGTCACCACGTAGGTCCACCCTTGCCTGAAATAGAAGTTAACGCGTACAGGCAGATGACAGAAGATATGAGCATTTTCAAAGAAATCCTACAAACAAGGAAGACACAAAAGTTTTACCTTAAGAAGGAAGTTGAGGCATACAGGCAGATGGTTAATCTTTGAAATGAGCAATTGGAAGATGATATTTGAGGTAATGGGTGACTCTTGGGAACAAGGACTTACTTGTTTACGTTATCTGACTAAGGATCCAGAGCTGGTACTTTGTTGACAAGAAAACCGGCAAAATGGCTGCTGATAAGCTGTAACGCCCCAAACCCAAGGGTCCGAACACGTCCTTAAACCAAAATCCAATCATGTCCAAAACATAATAACTGTAATGCTAGAGCAGAGCATCTAAAATACTGCAAACATAATGATTTGAATCTCAAAATCTTAACTCCAAAAATAATCCAAAATTTTATTACAATCTCTCAGACTAATCATCTGAATCCAAAGGAAAATAAATCAACTAACCAATATTTCGTCTAAAGAAATCATAAGCTATATTCTCAATATCAGAAACCAGAGGCATTCCCACCGCTGAACTAATATCTCGCCCTTTGTGTTACTTTTGGCTTGGAAAAGGAAGAAAACGAAAAACAAAGAGGTGAGCACGAATTGCCCAGTAAAAGTTTTTACACATAGAGGGCCAAAACGAATACGAAACATGAGTTATCGAGTAGAGCCAATAAATATGAATTTAGATAACTCGGTCAAATTTTACAAACGACTAACGAAAGTGACCAAAAGAGGGTTACCAAAGTTATCGAACATAACCAATAAATAGGAATTGATAACTCAACCAAATTTCACAGACGAATAACAAAACGACCAAAAGAGGGTTTAATAACCAATAAGTCGAATAAAAGTTCACAAACAAATAACAAATTGACTGAAAAGAGGGTTACATAACTAATAAGTCGAATAAAAGTTCACAAACGAATAACAAATTGACTGAAAAGAGGGTTACATAACCAATAAGTCGAATATCAAAATACATTTATCAAAACTTATGGGTGTCACATACACAAATTGCTTATTATTAAGCATCACAAATCATGGTTATACCATGTCGAATATCGCAGTCGGCGCGTCACATATAAGTCACGATAATCAAAAGTGACTTTCAAACACAAATGTCACCCACAAAGTAATTTAATAAATATAGCGAATATTCATTCGAAGTCAAAAAATAGTCATTGTAGACTCAAATCAAAGAGAACGAAAATACGAATTCAACGAAACAAAAATCAGCTCAATCGGAGATCGGATGAATGCGATATCGTCAAAAGAAATTTTGGGTAGAAAACTAAAGGCACAAAAATCGATGACGAAAATGGAACCACCTAGTAGGTGACACGTGGCAAAGGGAAGCAAGAGTTTGCACGGTTGGATCCAAGTCGGGGTACACTAAATTGATGACAGAGTAATCAAATAATTTTAAGGGGCCAATAGAAAAGACACACTTGGCATGAGAGGTTGGAAAAAGAAGGAAGGCCTTCTTGGCCGTGAACAAAACATGCCTTAAAACAAGGACGACCGATAAAAGAACATTCAACGGATGTCACAACAACGAATTTCATGGTGAAGCTAAAAAAAATTCAAGCGTGATGATCAACAATAGGCTCAGAAGCAAATTCAACTTGAAATCAAACGAAGACGCAAAGATTCTCGTGTATGAAACGAAAAGATGCGTAAAAATCCTTACCTCAAAGTAACGAATATAACGTCAAAAATCTCCTCTTCATCTTAGATCAATCACCACCTTTTTGGTTGGATACTCAAAAGAATGCACTAGTTCTTTTATCTTTATCTTAGATCAATCTCCTCTTCTCTAAAAAAATATGAAGACTCTTATGACTTCTTACTCCATATATAGTTTGTTAATCTAATTCTAATATAACTTGAAGTCCCAATTTCTAGTGTAACTATAACACAACTCAAAATGTTTATTCCTAGTGTAATTATTATACAACTAAAAGTCCTTATTACTAATTTAATCACAATATGACTTAAAATCCTAATCCAAGTCGAAATCTATTTTTTTTCTTTTCCCTAATCCAATCACATTAGCCACTAATACTATTAAATATTAATTTCTTCATTAAAAGGACTCCAAGCAATCTATGTAAGGTCCATTATTTAATTCAAAATCAGTATAATTTTCTAACTATTCTTTACACAAGCACCCAAAAATCCGGGGTATTACCTTAAGAAGGAAGTTGAGGCATACAGGCAGATGGTTAATCTTTGAAATGAGCAATTGTAAGATGATATATGAGATAATGGGTAACTCTTGGGAACAAGGACTTACTTGTTTACGTTATCTGACTAAGGATCCAGAGCTGGTACTTTGTTGACAAGAAAACCGGCAAAATGGCTGCTGATAAGCCTTAGTATACTCTTGTTGTTGCAAAGAATTATGTCGATGATGCAATGGGACTCTTACACGACAAGGGAGCTAAATATATTTTCACAAATAGCAGTACGCACTAGTGATGGCAGCGAGGGTATACTAGACAGCATTAGTGATGGCAGTGAGGAGCTCCAGGAGGGGTTAGTTGACAACTTTTTGATACCTCTGATCTGTTTAATAGTTTTAAACATAATGTCACTGAGTAACATGTAAACTTATGTTTCTTCTTAAAAACCCGAGTCCCGTATGAATGCCAAGATAGAAACAAAAACAACAGTAGTACATTAATGGCGTATATTGTATATTAAAATTGTCTCGCTGGTTAGAGAACCGGCAGCGCTTTGATTTTATGTTCTTATTCTCTGAGGAATTATGCGTCCTTCTTCCCTTGTGCGTTCTCCAGTGTCAAGTTTTTCTAGTTGGTTAACATTAGTGGAAGTTCGAGTATCAGTTGTCGCATGATGTTTAATATTGAAGCAAGTCTCTTGTCTGATTTGGGTGCCCTATCCTGGGTAATGCCATTGGTTGTAAAAGCTGTAGAAGGGTTGGTAACAGTAGAAGGGAGAGTTGATGTCAGGAAGTTGGCTGCTATAATGGTTAGAAGCTCCTACAATTTTATTTTGTTCATGTGTATACATGAAGATACCTACTATCTATGGGCATACTATAATGAAGTGATGTGAAATATGTGCTGTATCTGCAGTGTAATTTTGTTGTCTGGGTACTTTTTTCTAATTCTATTCACAAGATTAGTTGAGTTGCCTTGTGTTGTTAGAATTGCAGAGAGAGACGGCCTTTCTAAGGGATTATACTGCTGTACTAGACGGCCTTTCAAGCTTCTAGTAGTGAAGAAAAGCCACCCTACTTTTTTAACAATCAAACTTGATGTGCTCTAACAGTTAGCCACCTCTAGTTTTTGACAATCATTTGCTTATTTTATCCTTGAGCTTTGTGGATAGTTTGGCCTACCATCCAAGTCTTCACTCTGTAAATACCACTTCTAGTTCTCTCATTTCCTCAGAACAAAACATTCTCTCAATTTTGAGGCTTAAGTTCCAAGTTCTTTTCGTCATTTGCATCAATCATCATGGTTGCCATCACCTGTGGTATGGAGGTCACATCCTCAATTCCTGCAGCTAAAATGTTCAAGGCCTTTGTCCTTGATTGCGACAACCTCATTCCCAAGATCTTGCCGGCAGCTATCAAGGGTTCTGAAATCGTTGAAGGAGAGGGGTTGGAAGCATCAAGCTGATCTCTTTTGGCGAAGGTTGAGGTCTATTGATCACTTTTTATAATGGATGAACCAAACCATCTAACAAGCTAACAGATAACACATTACCAAGTAGCTCAATCAAAACTAATACGTTTTCTTTTATGTATATGACTATATAATGGTATGCAATCAGACACCAAGTTTATCTATCTTTGATATGGCAGGAACAAGTCAATTGAAGAGCATGAAACATCGGATTGCTGGTCTTGACAAAGAAAATTTCACTTATAGCTTGATTGAGGGCGACACATTGATGGCTGACCTTGAATCAATAACCTATCATGTTAAATTTGTACCCTCTGCTGATGGAGGCTCTATTTGCAACAACAGAAGCATCTACCACACCAAGGGCGATGCTGCGGAAGAGCAAATCAAGGCTGGCAAAGACAAGGCCATGGGTATTTTCAAGGCTGTTGTGGCTTACCTCCAAGCGAATCCTGATACCTATAACTAAAATGGCTACCATGCAGTAAGAGTCGAGTTATGCAGTCAATGTGATTTTTAGTTTCTCGCATTCGGCGTCGGTGTTTTGCCTCAATAAATGAACTTCAGTTTTGTAATGTTTTTTGAAGTGTGCTATAATATGTTCTTTGTATTAACCATCATAGGCTAATGTTGTTGAGGGTAAGGAGGATAAGATAAGGTAGGAAAGGGAGTTGTGGATATTGCCCATCTTGGCCTCCTTGTAGCTCTAGTTGAGGATATTGCTGGAAAATTGTAACCTGGGGCCTATAAACATTTCCAGTCTCTGGCCTAAGACGTTCAACATGAGGGTGCACTTTTCTATAATAATAATCCCCATATAAAGGATTAAGATAAGTACCGCATGCAAATCATTGAAATAAGACAAATAGTACCTTCGTAGTGTTTACATGATCAACTTTATTAAACAACACACTTGAAGCCTTTAGCCAAAGCTTTAGTCGATGAGTTTCTAGGAAGATAAACAATATATAATTGACTACGATAATTTTTTTTTACTTATGCTAGTTTGCCAACAGTGCTGAAGAGGGGTTCACCAAATACTAAAATATTTGGCTTTTATACTTGT
Organism: Escallonia rubra; assembly: GCA_033065855.1. NCBI lineage: Eukaryota > Viridiplantae > Streptophyta > Magnoliopsida > Escalloniales > Escalloniaceae > Escallonia > Escallonia rubra. The sequence continues at coordinate 141,380 of JAVXUO010002244.1, forward strand.
GATTTATCAATCTTACAATCAGTCTCTTGAAAGAAAGGGGTCACATGTGAGTGTCCTGAATTAATCCCACGCTTGGTCTATGCTCGAACCTTGCTTGAAAGAGAGTTTGAGACTTGTCTAACCGTTTTGGACATTCTTTTGGTCACGGTCTTCACTTACGGTGAGTTGCGAAAAATGTGGAGTACGTGGTACTCGTCTTGTCGCCATGAATTTGACGCATATTGCATAGATGTTTTATTTTTCTCGTGCAGTTATATGATCTAAACTCAACTGCTTTGTGGCCTAGACGATTGATATAATAGAATATATCTTGTATAAAGCCGAATCATGTTCTTGAGCGGTGACGTGGCACCCCCTTGCTTCTTGGCCGAATCTGCCAACAACACTTTCGGGTCAACTTTTTACTCCAACCTTCCTTGCCATCGTACCAGTTACTCATGATCGACACATCCAAGTATGCCTTTTGGGTGTAGCCGTGGCCCCAGTGGTGCAAACGAAGTACCACAGAATCGTCTAAACTCAGAAAGTCTACATGACTACCCTTGGGAATTTTTTATGCATGGACCTGCCGAGAGATCCCATCCTTGTCGTCCATGATATGCATGATTAGAAAACGCAACTATATTCGCCAAGCATGACCATATAATTGTATACCACCCGATTAGAGTCTTACCTTCCGAGATTTTCATGACAACCTTTAGGAAATATTTTGGTCATTATGAACTCAAAGTGATGCCTTTTTGGGCTCACTAACGCTTCACCTAATGAATCCTTCATACACACCTTACTCCGGCCCTAATTCAGATTGTTTGTTCTCGTGTCCTTTTTATGACATCTTAATGGATAGTGAAGGCATGGCCAGCTATCTACACCATTTACAAGTAGTTTTCCAAGTGTTAGGGGATAACACCCTTATGCCAAAAGAAATGAATGCACCTTCGGGCAACAGCAGGTGGACTATGGTGGGCACATTGTGTCTGGGCAAGGCGTGGCACTAAACAGGTCTAAGGTGGATGAAATGCTCCATTGGCCAACTCCTCAGTCAGCCACGGATCTAAGAGATTTTTTGGGCCTTACTAGGTATTACGGAAAGCTTGTAGATCAATATAGCCAAGCCACTTTCCACTCTCCTTAAGAAGAGTGTTTTTCTTTGGAACAAAGCAGCCGTAAACACTCTATTTTTGTAGTCATTAATAATTAAAATAAAGTTGGTCTTTATTATTTATTAGAGTGCATTATTAAGTTTAGGCCTAGTAATGTGACCTAATTAATTAATTTAGTCCAGTCCAGTTTAATTGTCTAATCTAATTGCATGTCTAGTCCATCAGTTCAGTCTAATTGTGTCAAGTCCAATCTAGTCTAGTCAGTTTAGCACAAATTAATTATGTTCGGTCCATTGGATAAGTAGCCTACTTAGTTAAGGTTAATCCAAGTTAGGTTATAGTCAAGAAGGTAAGTTTGACTTGGAGACTTGAGGATCAATTTGAGAGACGAAGTGATTGGGAATTTGAAAAGTGTTTCCCGAATCTAGTATTATCCCTGACAGTTAATTATGATAATTAACTATTTTGGGACATGATAATGCCCCAAAATTCGTAACAAAGTATATAAAAATTCAGGGGTAAATCGGTCAATTTTCGACTAACCGGCCGGTTAGTTGACCTTTGTCAATCTGCAATTTAATTATTTTTTCAGACTTATCTCCAGCTATGCAGATTGACATTGCTAATTTTATCAGATTCTACGACCCTGAGCACTACAAAAAGGAGCCTTGATCTTCATTTTTAAGGGGTCAGAAAGCTTATTCCCTTGAGAGCCTGTACCATTTCTTGGTGAAGTGATATGCTGTCTCTCTGGAGAATGTTAGCCGTTAATATTCACTCTATAAAAGTCTCTTTCTAGTCTTTGCATCGCGGAACATTCGGAGAATATCCTCAAGTCTTTAAGGCAAGCAATCTTTACTAGTTTTCTAATTTAGAAATCACGTAGAATTGTCTAATAATCCCATAGTCACATTTCATTTTAAAAAAAAAAGAGTATTTCTGCATTTCTTTGTCTACTTCTAAGTCTCGAAATGTAGATTACCTCACATAGGATCAGTCTCGAACTACGATGATTTTAATTCTGGTCGGTCTGTCCGACCGGATACGTAGTCCACTAGACCCATGTTGTTGAGTTCAAGCCAAAAATAATACTCCCTCCGTCCCTTTTTAAGTGATCCATTTTATTTTGCACGTAGATTAAGAATTTAAGTTATATATTGTATGTCTTTCCCATTTTACCCTTTGGAGAGGGGGGAAGAGAGTGGGCCATGAGAGAGAAAATTAGTTGGTAGAATGTTAAATGTGGTGAGAGAAATATAATAAAAAATTGTAAAGTGGTGGGCCATGAGAGAGAAAATGAGTTGGTAGAGAATTAAATGTGGTGAGAGAAATAGAATAAAAAAATGATAAAAAGGGTAAATATGTAAAAATACTTATAGAATCTTTCCTAATTTGGAAGTGATCACTTTTTGTGGGACGGCCCAAAAAGGAAATATGATCACTTTTTAAGGGACGGAGGGAGTAATAATTAGCTTAGGGTGAGTCTTGTTATATTTTGCATACTACGTGTTCTTTAGATAAAAAAATATTAAAAATAAAGTAGAGATCGAAACGGTGCGGTGGGTGCCTAACACCTTCCCGTTACATAACTTAGTCCCCGAATCCATCTCCTAGTTTCGACAGAGTAGTCATCCTATTGGACACCTTAGAGTCATTTTTTAGGGTTTTTCTTATTTTCCCAATAAGATGGAAACTGCTAAAAATCCTTTTTCTGGGAATTTTTCCCGGGCAGTACGGCACAGTGGCGACTCTGCTGGGGACAAAAACACTAAGAGGAGTAGACTTGAAAATTTTTTATTGATTTTTGGCCTTATTGTATTTTCTTTGTATTTTGTGGCATGTACAATATGACATAACTGTGGTACTTGCACTTTTATTTCCATACTTCACACATGCGCAGGTCTCATCCCGACCCACCCATTTGAAATCGACACATTCGAGGCCCTTGGTCCTCCTGAGCTCAAGGCGATCTCTCGATCAAGTTCTCAACTCCACGTGCCTAGTACTAAAGATTCCTCATTTCTTGGTATATTAAACGACTTTTATACGTATTGGTGATCGCCCATTATTAACTTCCTAGTTATGGGCGAGAGGCATATGGTACAGTAGAACCGATTGAGTGACCTTTACACCGGTGTTATAAGGAAAAAAAACTCACACCTGAACCATTCAATGATCTGCCCTTTGTTGGAAGAATACATGTATTGGCCTATGGCATGTTGGCAAGTAAACCACCAGCATTCTGTAAGCTAAATCGGTTATTTTGCAAAAAAGGAGAGACTCTGACTAACCGGCTGAATAGTCAGAATGTGCATTGCTTGAAAAAGTTCGAAATTGTCTAGTTTATACTCTGATCCAACCCACTGATCAACCGGCTGTTTAACCCACCAGGTTACCGGATGGTTAGTCAGAACCCTGGCCTTCCTGAGAATTTTCAAATCCAAAACTTCTAACCCATTGACTAACCAGGAGGTTAACCCACTGGGTAACTGGACGGTTAGCCAGTACCTCACTCTTCTAGACATTCTCCCAAAAAATCGTAATTACCTCACTGATCAATCGGACTGTTAACCCACAAGGATAACCAGCTGGTTAGTCAGTGTCCAATTCCTGTACGGGTATAAATCAGTCGGTTTAATGTTGTGTGCTACGATTGTTTGATCGTATTTAGGCTAGCTTGAGTCTTTTTAATCCTTAGAGTAAAAAGTGCAAAAAAGAAAAAAGAAAAAAAAAACAACACAAAAATTTTGAAAAAAGTCTTAAATAGTTTATTTCCCTCTTAGAAGTCTCTTTAAGTGTTCGAGTTGAATCGAGTTTGTGTTTCCAATAAGTCTAGGAGTCCATCCTTAGCAAGTCGAGAGCATAACAATTTTCAAAGCAAGAGAGAATTGTCTGATATCATACCAGTTAAAATTCATAATTGATCAATCACTTCGAAGAGTTATAGAAAAGATGATTTTGAATTTAAGCCTAGTGGTCTATCTCGTTGATGCTTCTTCTTTGCACTCGGGGGGTAGGGATCCCTATATTTTCAAGCTTAAAATCAAAATTCTAGTTTCTTTGAAATTGAATGTCAAAAAACCTAATGGATGAATTAGGTTGGAAACTTAAACTTTCGAGTGGGAATTTAGGAGACTGTCGTGAAAAGGCCATGACTTCTTTTTCTATATTTGCCACTTCAATTATTATATAAGAAGCCTTACAACTTTGTCTTGTGCCTTTCTATCATGCACTTGATAGTCATGTACTTTTGCTCAGCCTAGTCATATACATTGGTGTGTTAACTAATCCTAGGCCCAAACTCCATTAGCCTTACAGATTATACAGTTCCACAACATACACATCAGCCTCACAGTTCATACACTGCCATACATCCACACTATCCACCTTTTGGGCCCAACCTTTTCATGGTAGTCTTGAGGATTCAAACCTAAGTGTTTAAGCTGAGAATTAACTTATTTTGTGAAGTTTCATGACATCTAATTATGAGGAATTAAAAAGTTTTCGATCAAAAACTTCAGGGGTCTTCCCTCTTTGGGTAGAGATGGACACATCAACTAAGTGGGATCCATTGTCTTAAATTCTAAATAATAAAACGATGTATGAAAAAGAGAATAGATCTCAAAGTGAATGGTCGATTCATCGTATTGGGTAAGCAAAGTGATTTTCAATTCACACATGCTCTCGAACTGTGAAAGGATATTATCTTCGTCATAGGTTCTTCTTAGTAGATATCCTTAAGGGGTTCCCTTGTGATCCACCTTCTGTTAGGGTTATGTAGAGTCAACTGTGCTTACATTTTGGTCTAGGGGTTCCTTGAGTCCCTCCTCACGACAGTCATGATGGTGTATGTCTGTCTCTAATCCATTACATTAGTCTTGTCCATATGCATTTCATCTAGGGGCTCCCTAGGAGTCCCTTCTCACGACAGTCATGATAGTTTTTCTCCATTTGTCTTTCTTGGGCTCACCTAGGGGCTCCATACGAGTCTCCTTTCACGACAATCGTGATAATGTCTGTCATCATCCAGTTCATTGTACGGTCAGTTTTGTCTGCATGCACTTCTGCCTAAGAGGCTCCCTGTGATTCCCCTTTCACGACAGTCATGATAGAGTCTATCATCTTCCAGCTCATTGCATAGTCAGTATAGTCTGCATGCAATTTGTCTAAGGGATCCCCGTGATACCCCTTTCATGACAATTGTGATAGAGTATGTCGTTCTCCAGTTCATTGCATTGTTTGCATTCATCTATATGCATTCCTGTCCAAGGGTCTCCATGTGATTCCCCTATCCCGACACTAAGGGTCAGTGTCTTTGTCTCGTCTAAGTCTAGTGTCTAGACTATAGAATTATGTCTCCTACCCTTAAGTAGCATTTCAAATCACTTCCAGTTTTGGTTTTCTGTTTCCAAAAAAATAAAAATCAGTTTATTTATTTATTGTTTTACAAAAACAAATGGGTGTTTGATTACCCAATTTTTATTTTGAGTTTTTTCTTTGGTGGTGGTTTGCCGTGGCGGTGGCCGGCCGGCGGTGGCTGCTGGTGGTCGTCGGTGGCGGCTGCTGCTGGTCGCCGGGGGCAGGCAGTGGGCGGTGGCTACGGCAGTGGGAGAGGGGTGGTGGTCTCAAAATAAAAACCAAAACTGAAAACCTAAAACTACTGAATGAGAGTTTTAAAAACAGCCTTGTTTTAAAAACTGGTTTTCAAAACTGAAAAAAAATATGAAAACTATGTGTCAAACGCGTTTTTTTCTCTAGTTTATAAAACTGGAGAAAAAACTGAAAACGAAAAGAAAATCAAACAGATCCTTAGTGTTCAAAAAGAAAAGGGTTAATTACTCACGGCACCCCTGAGGTTTACCCTAAATTACACTCGGACCCCACTATCTTTGAAAATTACACTCAGCCCCAAAAATTTAGATTTCTTTGACGGGGTTAACGGCTGGTCATAAAAAGACCTTTCTGCCCTCATATATAACCACACAGTGTCTCTTGGGTTTTGCAGAATCAGCTTCTTAAGGCACTTTTTCTCCCTCTTTGCAACCTCCAAACAAGTTTTTACAGACTCTGATGTACTTAATTTTGAAGCCTCCATCTCTGCTCTAATCTCCGCATTCTCAGTCTCAAGCCGTCTCACAGCAGCATTTGCACGGTCCACTTGGCCGCTTGCCTTCCTCAGAGCATTCTCCATCTCTGAAAGCCTCTTCATCGTAGGGTCTTCAGGGGTCGGCTTCCCTTGCTTCAGTCGCTGGGTATCCTCCCTCTCCATCCTCAGCATCTTCAGCTCCGTCAGATCATTACTAAGCTTTCTTGCAGCTTGCATAGCCTTCTGGTGGGCATCTTCAACGGACATGGCCGCTTCTCGTCCAGCCTGACCCACGGCTTCCCCTTGCCGCTCCAATGCAGCAAGCTGACTGGTCCTGGGTGCAACGACCTGCAGCTCCCCTTCACATTGTCCCCGCCAAGCCCGTGCTGGTTCCATCTGTGGTCAATGGGTTCAATGTTCCCGCCAAAGACCAACAGAAAAGGTGGCAGCGAGCCCAGTTCGTAAATCCGCCTCTTTCTCTGCAGCTCCATCCAGTTCTCTATTTTCCTCCGGTAGTTGCCCTCCCTCCATTTCGTCAGGTCCATCACCATCACCCCCGTGTTAAAATAGCACGGCCTCTTGGACTTGGACCCGAATACCCGGGACATAACCGGGTCGGACCAGAAACCGTCGGTGAAGTACTTGGTGAAGTTTGCGTGGCAGTACTCGGGCGCTCCGATGACTCGTGAACCGGTGAGCGCGGTGTTCCAGAGCTTGTATATGTCGTCGACCAGTACAATGTCCGAGTCGAGGTAGATGACTCGGTCAACACAGGGGTCAAGGATGTCGCCCAGGTAGTTCCGGGCGTAGTTCAGCGGGTTTTCTAAGGCAGTTCTGATGGAGGAGGAGATCAGGTTTAAGACGGTGTCCTCGCGGAATATGTAGACCTTGAAGCTGAGCGAGGGGAAGGTGGATCGGACGAGTTGGGTCAGGACTCGGGGACTGACCGGGTCGAATTCGGCGGCGATTAGGTGGAAGAAGAGATTCTCCGGGCAGGACGTGTGGCGGAGGACAGAGTGCACCGCCGCCATCGACCCGCGGAGGTACTCCGAGTCGAGGGTCATCGCCACGTGGACCAGCGACGCGTCGCACGACGTCGTGCCGACACCCTTGCCAGAGCCACCGTTGACAACCGGACAGTCAACTCCGTTACGGTACTCCGGCGCCTCGGCGAACCCGAAGGACCCATCGGAGCCCAGTTCCGTTCTCGCCGGGTAGGAACGAATCCCGAGGCAAATCAACGGCGCAGAGAGGGTTATCAGGAGAAAAGCGACGGCGGCGATTGAACCTGGAAGAACCATAATGGGTTCTTCTGGAGAGGAGAAAAAGCAACTAGTCAAAGGGGCTTGTTTGCCCCGAATTTATAAAGCGGCAGTGATTGCATTGTCGAGCAAGGAAGGAAGAAAACGACAGTTCGGGAAGATCAAAAAGGAAAAATGGTCAAAACCCACGCACAGGCATTAAAAAGGGTGATTTATACGTGTAAGGAAAGATTCATGGAGGTGCATAAATGTCAAGAATAAAGAGCTGGGATTGCAAAACGCCCAAGAATAAAGAATGAAGAAGAAGAAGAAGAAGAAGAAGAAAAACCCTAAGGGGCAAGAGGGGTTTTATTCAAGAAAGGGAGGGCATTTTGGGGATGAAAAATCCAAAAAGTGAAGTGTCAGAGCATCTTTCGACGGAGTTAGGGTCTCCGTCAATTTTGTGGGGCTCCGTGAAATGCGGGTACAAACCTCAGGGGAGAGGAGTGTAATTTTCAAAAGGTATGGGGGTCCGTGTGTAATTTAGGGTAAACCTCAGGGGTGCCGTGAGTAATTAACCCAAAAGAAAATATAAGAAAAAATTCATATATTTGGAAAATAATAATAATAAAGAAAAAAATGATTATTGCTGTGACTTTTTAGTCACGCTCCTATCTTTTCTTTTTTCAGGTCATGTTTTGAGTCTAAGGGTAGTCGACCCTCTTTCAAGGCAGTACGTGAGAGTCACGTATAGTCTTTTTTGTAGATCTAGTTCAAACTACATTTGGCTTGATCCCTTTCCGCATGTGGGTATGTAGGCAATTTCCGTATGGTGCAGCCATTTCCCAAGCCAAGTCTGTGTCTGAGGTTAGGTAATCCTCAATTCAGGTTAGTACGTGTAGGTCACGTACGTTCCCCGTTTTCCCCTTCCGGATCCAGTCCGAGGGTATTATACCCTCCGTCCAAGTTCGTACGTGAAAGTCATGTGCAATCTTTTTCCTAGTCCTAGTCCCGGTCTAAGTCCATCGTTAGAGGGTAGAAACCCTTAGTCTAGGTTGGTACGAGGATGACATACCTTCTTATCCCAGTTTTAATCTCAGTCCCATTCCGATTCAGTTGGCGTATCCACAGCAATTCCTATGCGCACCCTACAAATACTTTTCCTTTGGTGTCAAAGTGCCCAACCGCTTCCGAACGTTGATGGCTCCAATTTTTGCACATGAGTTTGTTTAGTGTGTGCCTAAACGTCCATCTAATTTATGCATTGTTGGCTCCGACTTCTACACATGAAGCGTCCAATCACTACCGAGCGTCGGTGGCTCCGATTCCACACATAAGTCTTTTCTGTGTGCCTAAATGTCCATCCATTCTTACGCGTTGTTAGATCCAACTTTAAATGGCACCTCTTCTCTGAACTGCTTTGGTCTGATTTCTAAACTTCTTTGGTCTGATTTCTTTCTAAGGATACGAAGGAAACCTTGCAAAGGTTCGACCTCATATTTGTGTGAGTCTTTGAGTCGGTCTTGAGTCATGTGATCTTTTTCTGTATCCTTACTACAAAAATGTGTTGTTTTACGGTGATGTTTGCTTGCATGCGACCTCCCTCACCGAGGAGCTCTGTAGACACCCAATTTTTGTAATCATTAGTAATTAAAATAAATAATGGGCTTTATTATTTATTAGAGTGCATTTTTAGTTTAGGCCTAGTAACGTGACCTAATTAATTAATTTTGTCCAGTCCAGTTAATTCTCAAAATCTAGTCTAGTCCATTAGGTTAGGCCAATTTTGTCAAGTCCAGTTCAGTCCAATCAGTTTAAGCCAAATTAATTAGGTACGGTCCATTGGATAGCTAGCCTAATTAGTTAAGGTTAATCTAAGTTAGGTAAGAGTCAAGAAGGTAAGTTTGGCTTGAAGACTTCAGGATCAATTTGTGAGACAGAGTGATTGGTATGAATATGGGAAGTGTTTCTCGAATATGGTATTATTCCTGATAGTTAATTATGATAATTACCTATTTTGGGACATGATAATGTCCCAAAATTCGTAATAAAATATATAAAAATTCAGGGGTAAATTGGCCGCTTTTCGACTAAGTGACCAGTTAGTTGACTTTTGTCAATCTGTGATTTTATCACATATTCTGACTTTTCTCCAGCCATGTAGATTGGCATCGCCAATCTTATCAAATTTTGCGACCCTGAGTACTATAAAAAATGGGCATTTGCCTTCATTTTTAAGGGGGTCAGAAAGTTTTTTTTTCTTGAGAGCCTATGTACCATTTCTTGGTGAAGTGATACGCTGTCTCTCTCGAGAATCTTAGCCGTTCATATTAACTCTATAAAAGTCTCTTTCTAGTCTTTGCATTGTGGAACATTTGGAGAATATCCTCGAGACTTCAAGGCAAGCTACTTCTAAAGGTAATCTTTACTAGTTTTCTAATTTAGAAATCATCTAGAATTGTCTCCTAATCCCATAGTCACGTTTCATTTGAAAAACAACAAAAAAGAGTCTTTTTTACTCTTTTTTTTGCCTACATTTAAGTCTCGAAATGTAGACTACCTCTCGTAGGATCAGTGTCGAATTACGATGGTTTTGATTCCGGTCGGTCTGTCCGACCAGATACGTAGGCCACTTGACCCCTGTTGTCGAGTTCAAGCAAAAAATAATAAAAATTAGCTTAGGGTGAGTATTGTTATATCCTACATACCACGAAGGCCAAAAATCATTAAAAACGAAGTAGATACCAAAAGGGCGCGACGGTGCCTAACACCTTCCCATTGCGTAACTTAGTCCCCAAATTCATCCATCGATTTTGACAGAGTAGTCGTCCTTTTGGATACCTTAGAGTCATTTTTTAGGATTTTTCTTATTTTTCCTTTTCCTCAAACTAAATAAGATGGCGACTCATAAAAATCTTTTTTTCCGGGGATTTTTTCTGAGGCAGTGTGCCACAGCAGCAGATTCAGCCTTACGACACCTCAAACAGGCCATGGCCAGTACTCTTGTATTAGCCCTTTCTATTAGGGAAAATTGGGAAAAGATGGAATTTTTTATTAAATATTTGGGGTTAATGTGTTTTTTTGTGAAAATTGTGAAAAGAGGGTGCCAATTTCTAAAATTTCTTAAAGGTGGGGTGAGTTGTGAAAAATGGGTTTCTAAAAAAAATCAACATTTCCCTTTCCCAAAAACTGCCCCTCCCAAAAATGCCCCTCCCCACAGTAAACCCACTTCTTCGTTCCCTCCGCCCAACCTTTCTTCATCTCCAATCAGAAGACCACTTCATCCCCTTCCCTCCAATTCTCCCTCCCCCACTCCATCTCCCCCCCCCCCCCGCCAACCCCGCAGGTTACCCCCACCCCCTTCTGCGGTCACCCCCACCCCACCCCGACCCCCATATTTCCCCCCAACCTCGACTGTCCGCCAAGCCGAGACTCCACGCACGGTCGTCTCCCTCCTTCAAGCTCGGCTGTCTCCTCCCCGCACCCAGCACCGCCCCCACAGCCCAGTCCTCCATCCCCTTCGCCCAACCCCTCAGCCCCCAACCACCACTACGTGGTGGTCCTTCCTCCGTCCCCGCTGCTATAACGGACGCCGTGTCGACAAAATCAAGGATCGTTTCATGCATGTCACTATAGAGGCACTGTAGAGGCATTTCGAAGCTCGATGTTGGTGCGCGCCAGTGTAAAAGTACCCCTTCTTACATTTTTTGAGTGATCAGCGTGTTTCTTCTACGTTTGTTCGTTCGCGCCGCTGTATAGTCCCACTGTTGTGTTGTGTTGTGTTTCTGTTCTATTGTCCCAACTTTTGTGTTGTTTCTGCATCCCCTTGTGTCATTCTTCTACATCATTTTGAGTGTTGCTTTTAAATTAGATGTGCATCTCTCTCTCAAAGGTTGAGGTGAGTGAGTGTTTTGAGTTTAGTTCAAGTAATTTGGTTCGTACTTTTATTCATTTCTCGATTAACTTTAAAAAAAACCCACGTAAACAACATTGCTCTACTAAAAATATCATGCTCAGATTGACTTTTGAGTCTCGTGGGACTTCTCTTTTTTATAGGAAGGAAGTGAGAAAAGGCAGTCTTTATTACTTTGATGATACGTAAACTCACGGTTAAGAGGGACTTTGCAACAAGTGAAATTAACCTCAGTGCTTAAGCACCACGGGACAGTGAAAGTCCTCTTGGCTATTTCTTAAGGGGAAAAACATGTCATGTTTCATGGTTTACATGTCTTTCTCACACGCAATTCAATAGAATCCAATCCACCTTTCTTTCCTTGATTTTTTGTCTCCAGAGCTACGTAAGATTTGGTTGTGGAAAGTACCATATTCTTTTAATTGCGTGAGACTGAAAAAAGACATCTAATTCTAATACTTTACGTTAATTAATAGGAGACGTGGTATGCAGGTATATATATATATATATATATATATATATATATATGTATATATATATATATATATATATATATATATTAAAAAAACCCGTGCAAGAGACTTTGAACTGGGTTCTCCTCTTTTTTTTAGGTTATAAACAGGAGAATCAAGTTACAATAATTTAACACGATCATAGGGGTTAGATTCAAAAGAAAGTACGCAATAGGTTCTGTACTAATTACAGTCAAACTAGGCAAAACATATCATACACTTTAGTTTAACTAAAGTAACCTGTCAAAACCCATAGATTTAGAAGCAACACCAGAAAACCGGGTGGATCAAAAGGAGCAGTACATTTTTAACATGAATAAAAAACCACATGCTAGAGAAGACAACCCGAAACAAATTTTAGAAGCCGGTGCACCAATCGAGAGTAAATCCACACCCCATGGAATCTCAAAAGAAACAAACAGTTGACATCACCATAGGAGCCGCAACCTTCCACACATCAAAAAACCATTGCATCCATGTCACTTGAGAAAGGGAGAATAAGACCAAATACTAGGGGAAACCAAGCGCTAAACTTAAAAGAGGTCCTAATTACCCCAACCCCATTCACCCCTACAGTTTTACTGATTACCCAACAAGAGAGCCCAAAATGTCTCAAGCCCCCCCCAGACCCTACCACCCTACCTATCCCTCCCCTATGGACATTTACGGCTAACTTACTACAAGTTAGTCCGAAGATATGTACATCCTTGTGTATGAGAGTATACATATGTAGCTTGTGTAAAACATGGATGATTTCCTTTTAAGTTTCATGCCATATACCCGCATATTTATTTTATGCACACATGTGTCTGCTGCTATCATGAAGTTTACTTTGGAATCATATGCCAATTTTCATGGCTAAGTTAAATTAGAATCATAAGTTACATAGTGATTGATTAAGTTTTAATGGGGCACTGAGTGGTTTCAGCACTTCAAAGAATAAGGAAAGCCCTCAAAAGTTTAAGAAATGAATTTTTTAGGTCAAGATTAACGTGTCTTCTATTTTGGAGAAATTTCAGATTTGGTTACTCGAGCTAGATTCAGTTTAGTATAATTTGACATTTAAAGTTTAAGGTAACATACTTGGTTCTGTTGTTTCTGTTGAGACTTGAGACCAACAATATTGATGCAATTTCAATGAGAGGGAAGTGGTAGTCTTCGGAATTACTCGGTCAAAGGTTTAGTTTGTTGCATGAATCTTTCCGGTAATTCCTTCTTCTTCACAAGAGTGTATCTTCCCATGGTCTTTGTGGATTTATGAGTAGCAAGCTCTAGTGAAAAAGGAGTCCCTATAAGCTATGTTGATTTGATGAAGGATATGTTTGAACGAGCTACTACTAACGTGAGAACAATAAAATGGACTTCACCAATGCTTTGATTTTAGAAGCTTATGGTTATGCGTTGGTAATGGAGAACCTCTCTAATCGTATTTAGGATGATGTTCGTCGTTTTATTTTATTTGCGGATGATCTAATTTACTTTGATGAGGCTAGAGTAGGAGTGAGTTAAGTTAAAGTTATGGGGAGTACTTTAAAATTCAAAGGTTTTGGATTAAGCAGGAGATGAGATTCAATTTTAGTAAAACTAGGAGGCACTCGGGAAGATATTAAAATGGATGGGCACAAGGAGGGATAGATTAACAAGGAGGATGCGCACAAGGAGGGAGAGGTTGACGAGCTTGTTGCCTGCAGGATTTAGAGCAGTCCGTTAAAGTAGAGATTGGCTTTTGGGTGCTTTGTGATTTTGTTATTTTTCTCAAATTGCAAGCAAAGCTTTATAGGACGGCAGTGAGGCTAGTGACATTGTAAGAAGAAGTTGATTTGTGACAAGTTTATTGGGAAAAACGATTTAGAGGTATAAGTTGTGTGAAAGTACTTGATTGCTAAGGATTTGTAAGAAAACATGTGTCCCGAATCAGTCATATGCTTTGAGTGAGGGAAATGAAAGCAAAGGATTCATTTAGCCGAACTAACGATGTGGGACGAAGGCCTAGATGACGATGATGACTCGAAAACACTGTCCACGAGTTCAATGCAATCTCATACTTCTCTCTATACCTTGCTGTTGCTTTTTACGTCAACCTAATGTACACCAATTGAAATGACAAATGAATGAGTGCAATCTAATGAGTGCAATTACAAGAAAAAGAAGAGGTATAGGCTTAAACAAAAAAACCCACCGTGAGCTCGAAGTATTCAATTCGGTAGAATAAGATATCGCACACGTATGAAAAAAGATTATTTTGCCATTGCAAATGATTTTACATGCACATGCTTTTGTTCGAACTGCCATCATGAGCTATGATATGTCATGCTTGACGATGAATGTTGAATGCCATTCTTTTGCTTGCAGCAAGATGTGTCCCTTATGCAGGCACACATTGATTTAGAGGTCAACCAAGTTGGTTTTGGCGTCATTATGCATATCTCACTTGTCAATTATAAGAGACCCAGAGGAAGAGTTAACGTTTAGACCTGATCTCAGCCAGTGGTAGACACCTCATTCCGGAAAGATTCATGCAACAAACTAAACCTTGTTGCATGAATCTTTCCAGTAATTCCTTCTGCTTCCCAATATGTTTAAGCTAGCATCAATTAAGGAGCATTTTATGGGACATTAGGATTGAATGCTAATTTGGAAAACTTGGTTTTAGTGATACATCCCGCAGAAGATAAAAGTGGTATTAGAATATTCTACACACTGATGTGTCTCAAACGAATAGTTCAAATACGAAAAATGAATGTTATTTCAAATATAGTCAAATATACTAATGAAAAATCTAAAATATGCATTGATATAAAAATGAATTCGCATCAATAATTACGTGCCCTGTCATTTGAACTTTTCATAATTAGGAAAAATATTTTGTTACAGTTGTCATATGTTATAGATGTTTATATTTGGCGTAGATATATGGGTATGGACATGTGTGCTTGTGTTTATGTATCCATATTAACATGTATAATCTGTAATTTTTTTTTTAAAATAGGTCGTAAACTCAAATTTATGACAAATCTCATATAGAATAGATTAACCGCGATATATGAAAAAAATTGATTAACTTTGATAAAACAATGAGAGAACAAGAAATTCCACGATTTGTCAACTTAAAAATAAAGATTACCCATAGTAAATTGCAAAAACTCTCGCTAAAATCATGTTATCCAAAAAATTGCTAACTAATTAGGAATTTAAATACAACGGGGTCTTTTCGTCTATAGTAATGTCATTTTCATCATAGATTTTCTCAGATGAATATGCAATTATGAGTTATACAATCCCATAAGTTATATCAATAGAATCGTACGGGAAGTCAATATTGTTCACTGATATCTTCATCACTTCACAGTTCACACCACTATCACCACTATTACCCTCACATTAACACAGGTCCACCACTATACGGCTACACTCGCCACCATCGCCAGTCAGCACCACACATCCACCTTCACCACACTGATGCCACCAACACCCGCCATAGTCACCACAACTACCACTATAGTATGTTACATTACCACCATTATTATCACTATCACCACCACTTAGACTACCATTGTCGTTGTCGCCTCCGCACCATGTTCTCACCACCGTCTTTGCTATCAACACTATCACTACTGTCACCAACGCTACCACCAGCGACTCTTTAATACCAACACCGGCGTTGTCGCCACCACTACCATATCCATCGCTAGACTGTCCACCACGACCACCACTACATCACCATTGTCATCAATACTCCCAACAGGGACGTTCGAATAACGCCAATTTCTAATACTTTCACTAGATCGCGCCAACACGTCCAAAATTAATGTGACACCATCACCACAACCGCTAACGAAAAAGGCTACCACCATCATCACTTCTCACCAACACTAGCGACGGTTCAATAACAAAATCCCCACTACCACGTTGCCATCAATAGACTGCCCATAATTGCAGCCACCACTGTCGCTGTTACCGCCGTCATCACTAGTGTCACCGGCACCTGAATTAATGACACCTTAATAACACGACGACTGCTAACATTGCAGTTTGTTATCCCACCACTTAATGCCACTCCACGTTGATCACTTTCGCCAAAGTGCCTATATAACTAGCATTGTTGTTACAACTCGCATGTCACTGCTAATGTGTGTCCAACTATCCATAGATAACACGAAAATATACTCATATAATTATACTCTGATCTCACTAACACTATCATTTTTATTCGTGGAATTTAATTATAGTATAATAATAAGGTAAATAGATGCAACATGACACTACACAAGGAGATTGGGAAACCATTCAAGTATTAGTATAGTTTACTAAGATTATTAAAGTTTTATAAGGGACTAAAATTTTGAAGCAAAGAATTTCATAATTAACTAGAGTCAAATTAAAAGTAAATTAGATAATTTTCGATATAACCATTAAATTTAATTTGCCTTGAAAATTAAAACTTTTTGGGTGCCATTATATTCTGAAGCCCACTTTTCATATTTATGCATCTCACCCCCACCCTAGCATTCTTAGCAAAAATTTCGGTGGTCAAACAGTACTGTCTACTAGAGTAGATTCTGACTATTTGAACCAAAGCACATATATGATATATGAACTCTAGTAGAAAAAACAAAGTTGCCTAAGTCAGACTTAGGTTCCCAAATCCCAACAACAAAAGAATAGACTCACACGCCAAATCACACTCCCATACCGCCACTGCTTTGCTTTCTTCTTCACTCTTCTGTATCCAACTTCCCACAAACAACTTGCTTTCTGCTTCACTCTTCTATATCCAACTTCCCACAAACAACATACAGAGGAAAATCTAGCGAATGCCCAAAGAATGAGAAACATATAAAAGCAATACTAGAAGAAAATCACAGCAAAAAGGTAATATTGGTTTCGATTTTTCCTTTCCTACAATCAAGCATATATTTCCATATGTTGCTCATAATCTTTTATTCTCTTAGGATAGACAGTATGTCTTCATGTTCATTTTCTACATTCAAGTGTATAATTCCATAAGAAACTCATAGTACTTTCTCTCTTAGGATAGTAAGTCTTCATTTTTCTTTTCTACGTTCAAGCATATATTTCCATAACAAACTCATAGTCTTTTCTCTTTAAGGGTAGACAATATGTCTTCATCTCGATCAGTGAAGGGTAAAGGCAAGGCTGTCTTGCGTCCCTTATATATGTAATCAAGATGGGGGTTTTGATGATTCACCACTGTGGAACCACGTCAAAGTCACTGGTGGTGGAGCTGGTGGAGGTGGCAATAGGCACTGGATGTGCAATTACTGCAACAAGAAGGTCACGGGTTCATACTCAAAGGTGAAGGGCCATCTGTTGGCCATCCCTCTTTGTGGAGTTACTGTATGCAACAATTTGAGTGCGGAGATCATGAAAGAAATAAAGGAAGAGCACGATGACGCCGAAAGAAGAAAGCACGTGCGTATTTTGGAAGCAAGAAAACATGCCGATTACCTCACATTACTTGATGGATCAGATTTGTTACAAAACAAAAAACAGAAGGCAAGTGGCCCTCTAGAGAAAGCCTTTAACGTGGTGGAAAGAAGTATTGCCGATAAGAGAGTATCCCACATGTTTTATACTTATGCTTTGTCATTCAACCTAGCTAGATGTTACACTTCAGGAAATAGTCTCAGACACTTGCTAATAGCAACATCGCAGGCTACTCTCCACCATCTTAAGACAGGCTTCGCACTACTTTGCTTGCGCAAGAGAAAGCACACATATTTCGCAAGTTGCAGCCCATAAAAGATATGTGGAAGAAGAAGGGAACATCATTGTGCTCTGATGGTTGGTCTGATAGACAAAGGAGGCCTCTCATAAATATGATGGCTGCGAATGCTGGAGGAGCTATGTTTCATAGCGCAGTTGATGCAAGCGGAAATATTAAGGATGCAAACTACGTACTAAGCTTATTTCTCCCTGTGATAGAGGATATTGGAGAAGCGTATATTGTTCAAATTCTCACTTACAATGGAAGCAACTTCAAAGCTGCTGGGCAGATGATTGAGGAGATGTACCCTCGTATTTTTTGGACACCATGCGTTGTCCATAGTCTGAATTTAGCGATTAAGAGCATGTGTGATCTTTCAGAAAAATCGCCTCAATATTTTGAGTGTAAATGGATAGCTGAGCTCGTTAATGATGTCCAAAGCGTAAGAAACTTTATTGTTAACCACGGTATGGCACTATCAATTTTCAATCGCTACTCAGATTTAAGTTTGCTAAATGTTGCTGAAACAAGATTTGCTTCAAGTATTGTCATGGCAAGACGTTTGAGAGATGTGAAGCTAGTATTAGAGAAGATGGTTATGGATTCTAGTTGGAAGACCTATCGAGGCGATGGAAAAAGCCCAACAGAAATCAAAGCTCAAGAAGTGAAGCAATGCATTGTCAATGATAATTGGTGGGATAAGCTGGAGTTCTTCTTGAGTTTTACAGAGCCATTAATGGACATGTTAAGGGCTGCCGATACCGATGCACCAGTGCTACATCTAATCTATGACACGTGAGATACAATGATTGAGAAGGTGAAGTTGATAATCTTTGAACACGAATGAGAGAACATAATCATAGGTAAATCAACTTTTTTTGATGTCATCCACAATGTTTTGGAGGCTAGATGGAACAAAAGCAACACTCTATTGCACTGTATGGCTCCTTGGTTCCAAGGTACTACAGTGTTGTGTGGCTTGAAGGAGGAACTAACGGAACTGAGAGAATATCCCCTCACGAAGATCGAGAGGTATCAATGAATAGGATGTAATGCTTCAAGCGGCTTTTCCCAAATCAAGAAGATATTCAGAAATTTTGTGTCGAGTATGGTGCATTTTCAAGTGGCTCTGGCTATTTCAACCAAGCTCATGTCATTGAGGCAAGAATGTACGAAGAACCGATATCGTGGTGGGCTAATCATGGTTCTTGTACACCATTGTTACGAGATTTGGCGTTCAAGCTACTCTCACAGCCCGCATCATCGTCCTGCTGTGAGAGAAATTGGTGCACCTATTCTGTGATTCAAAGTATCAAAAGGAACAAATTGGCAACAAGCAGATGAGGATTTGGTGTTTGTTCACTGCAATTTTCGACTTATGGCTAGGAAAAAGAAGGCATACACTACAAAGTATTGGGACCTATGTAAGTTCTTTGGTTAAATTATTTTGTCTATTTAGAAGACTCAACATTGATCAAGCGTTTGTTATGAGTATACTGAAATTTTACATGGTTGCAATCTTTTGTAGGTGGAGATAAGTTCGATATTGATGGACACGCGTTGACTGAGTTAGCAGAACTATCACTAGATGAACCAGAGATTGAAGCGGTCACCTTTGATGACAATGTGGAAAAACAACCAGTAAAAGTTGAACAACTTGTAGGCGCTCAAAATTTGGATGTTGATCACAGTGAGGACGAAATGGAGTAGGCTGCTCACTGTTGCAAGTCTGCAACAAGAGTTAGCACAGCAGGTTTTATCATTTTTTGTATGTGATACCGATACCTGATAAGTGAAGAACTGAAGATTGATAATCTTTTGTGTGTTATATGTTTATAACTTATATCCTTTGTGTCCATATGACTATCTATGTTCAATATCTGATCTTCCACTTAAACTTTTGTAACTCTGAAGACTGAAATGATGATATTTAATAGATGCCTTCATTGCCTTGGTGAGTTGGTGTTTATGAGTTTATCTTTTAATAAACTCAGGCATTCTTATTTCTTAGATAACTCTGTGTCTCTGTGTAAGCTGCAGATTTGTCATTCTATCTCTAGTTAGTATTATTGTTTTTATCTTTGATTTGGTAATGCTCACTCCTCAGCAAGTTCCAAGTTCAAAAACTTGAGAATTAAAACATGTCAAGTCAATCACTCAATTCTATGGTGCAAGAAGGTGCATGTGACTGTAAGTCTTGTCCTCTCTTCAGTTTAGTAGCTTAAACTTAAAGCCTTAAAGTATCTAATTCTAATCAACATGAAAACATACAGGCATACAACTCAACTGCTCAAGATGAAGATCATTGGCTGCCAAGAGGAAACAGGTACTTCGCCACCCTCTCTAATAGTCCAATCTAATACATATCTTGATGCTCTACCTCACATTTTTAGCATTCTATTCAGAATATTTATGTATAGTAATTAGCTATATATGGTGTTTACTGTTTAGTAGGAATATAAAAGTAATATATATATATATATATATATATATATATATATATTACGTACGACGTATCCCCGTACCCGTGTCCAACTTTTGGACGGTGTCCGCTTACCCTATAATTTCAAAAATAGGCGAGTCCGACACTCGGGCACGTACCCGATCCGGACACCGACACCGAGTCCATGTAACATAGGTTGATACATCTCGGGCTTTCTTACTTTTGGTAAAGCTTTTCACCAAATTCGACAACCGGACAAAAGACATATGCTATTAATGCGGTGGACACTTTAATGTTATTAATCTGCATATGCCCTCCCTTTTTTTTCCTTTCCTGGTACAATGGACTAGTAAGCATATGCCAAACTACTCCGAAGTCAAAAACTTTAGATCCTCAGGGGTCAAACTATTGCCAATGAAGGGAAAATGGGTTGGGTGAGCTGAGGCAATTACTCCACTCGTCCGAATGTTTATACGTTGTGGAATACAGATTGCAGGCCCAGAGAGCAGTACTTCACTACTCAGATCCCCAACAGACCCACTACTCAGGATAAATAAGTTTAATGGTGGAAAGAATAATGAATTGACCGATTTCTTAAGATATGTGCAAAGTCAAAGCTACCACTTATTTCGGGACGGAGGGAGTATCATTCAAAAAAGATACTTCTGCAATCAAAAATTTGACTAAGGATATGTTTACCTTGTAGTTCTCCAATGCAAACCGACGATCAGATGGAATGGTTCCTTTGTTATATTTTCCAGTCAGAACTCCCGAGGCAAGTGGACTCCACGTGGTGAGGCCTATGCCGTAGTTGCTGTACAGCGGAACGTACTCAGCCTCAACCTGCAAAGAAAATATGGCGGCCATGAAGCACACAAAAAGAATTAGATACGTAGAGATAATTCAGCTCTTAGCTATAGCTGCTAAAACTGCAGATGTCATTGTACATAACAAAAGCATTGCAGTGACTAGTATTGCAAAAGCACCCGTATGAAAGCACTATATCCTCCCAAAATTAAAGAGAACTGTTACTCTATACGAGCCTAAACCCAAGCAAATCAGATTCAAATCTTTCTCAGCAGAAACAAAGATAGAAGGGGGAAACTCCAAAAACATCCCCAGACTTCGTTGCGCTAGTCCTAAACTTCACTTTTAGCCAAACTAAGTCATTAGAACTATCAAACATTTGCCAACTCCATCCTTTTGTTACGTTTAGACATCCCTAGGCTCACATTCCAGGAAAAGAAGTCATTTCCCCCGCAAAACCAAAACTTATGACCAACATTGTATACTCAATTGTCACCAACTCCTCCACCTCCACCTCCACCTCCACCTCCACCGCCACTGCCACTTGTGTACTCACCCTCGGATTCCTTTTAAACCATCAAAGTCACCACCACCTAACATCACCGCCCACAAGCATCAGGGCTGTCAACTTCTACACCAAATACAGTCCATGACCCTGCTTTAATACATCATCATAATTCTGAACCACCGTGTTAGAAACCGGCATTAGCCATCACCATCCTGATAATAGCCAGAAAAATCACATAATAGTTGTATATAGTATCAATACTAAACAAATAACAAAACAAAAAAATGAAGTAGCTACGTAAAGAACATTGAGTAGTCAGGGGAACCCAAAGCACCATACAGTGAACATTTACAAAGAGCAATTCCAATATGATTTCTAAGTATGTGTACACTCCAAAGTCAATGTCAGTACCAACTATCAGCTGAGAAGCGCTACCTAAGCACAATGGTTAACATATATGATGCATAGATATCTGAGCCTTGGTACTAATAAATTTGAAACTAAAGCTAGTATGCCTCTTCGATATTCACCTGGAATCTTATAAGCGATGAATATTTCATTCACCAATTCATGAGGGCTGAGATTTATGGATGATTTCATTTTGCTTAAACAATAATAATTGATCTACTTTTTCAATCAACAACCCACAGATATTCTACCCATAGATTACTAAGGTAAGAAGAATGAGAGAAAATAAAGCTCGTCTGAAATAAAACAAGAAAATAAGTGGGAGGAAGACAACTCAGAGTACAAACCTGTCGCTCGTCGCCGGCCTTCGCTGCTTGTCGCGCTCGGAGCAGTCACCACCGCTCAGTTTCTCTCTCGCTGCTTGAATTTGGCGGTAGCTGGGAACTGCAAATACATATGTGGTCGAAAATTCAATTTACGGTTTATTTTGACAAAATTTTGACTAAATATTTAGCGATGGCCAATAGGGGTCGCCAAATCAGTCGCTAAATCCAAGTTTTCGTTGACCGTGAATCTTTAGCGACCGCATGATTTGGCGGTCGCAAATTGCGGCCGCTAAAGCCCCTGTGTCTTGTAGTGACTGACCTCCTACATATCATTTTGCAGTTTGGTTTTTGATTAGATTTGAGCCCCTAGTCATCAATGTTGCGTAACGTATCTAGAACACGTACCATAAAACAATAAAGTTTGATGTACCCATACAAAACTAAGGCAAACCATATGCATATAGTTTTATTATCATAACAAACTGTGCACATGACTACAACCACTCATGCAACGCTCTGGGTCTTGACAGAGAGCCAACTTGACAGAGAGCCAATCTTACTAAAAACAACGTACATCCAATATTTCAGTTGTTACAACTGAAGCAATATGCATGCCAAAGTACGGAAGGTCGTGAATTTGTCAAAAAACACTCAATCATAAAAAGCAACAAAACACAACAGTGGGGCTATACAGCGGCACGAACGAACAAACGTAGAAGAAACATGCTGATCACTCAAAAAATGTAAGAAGGGGTACCTTTACAGTGGCGCGCACCAACGTCGAGCTTCGGAATGCCTCTACAGTGCCTCTACAGCGAC
Organism: Escallonia rubra; assembly: GCA_033065855.1. NCBI lineage: Eukaryota > Viridiplantae > Streptophyta > Magnoliopsida > Escalloniales > Escalloniaceae > Escallonia > Escallonia rubra. The sequence continues at coordinate 164,274 of JAVXUO010002244.1, forward strand.
ATCCATGAAACGATCCTTGATTTTGTCGACACGGCGTCCGTCACAGCAGCAGGGACGGAGGAAAGACCACCACGTAGTGGTGGTTGGGGGCTGAGGGGTTGGGCGAAGGGGATGGAGGACCGGCCTGTGGGGGCGGTGCTGAGTGCGGGGAGGAGACAACCGAGCTTGGAGGAGGGAGACGGCCGTGCGTGGAGTCTCGGCTTGGGGGACAGTCGCGGTTGGGGCGAAATATGGGGGTCGGGGTGGGGTGGGGGTGACCGCAGAAGGGGGTGGGGTAACCTGCGGGGTTGGCGGGGGGGGGGGGAGATGAAGTGGGGTAGGGAGAATTAGAGGGAAGGGGATGAAGTGGTCTTCTGATTGGGGAGTCGTCTGATTGGAGATGAAGAAAGGTTGGGCGGAGGGAACGAAGAAGTGGGTTTACTGTAGGGAGGGGCATTTTGGGGAAGGGAATATGTTGATTTTTTTTAGAAACCCACTCTTCCACAACTCACCCCACCTTTCAGAAATTTTAGAAATTGGCACCCTCTTTTCACAATTTTCACAAAAAAACCCATTAACCCCAAATATTTAATAAAAAATGCCACCTTTTCCCGATTTTCCCTTTCTATTATATGTTCCTCTTTGAGTTGGAGACTTATGACAGTGAGATTCGTTTGGGAGTTGTGTTAGTGCCGAAGGGGAAGCCACTAGCCTACTTAGCAAGGCCTCAGGGCCAAAGGGGGCAACTTCTGCACTTATGAAAAGGAAATGATGGCAGCGGTTAAAGACATCACCAAATAGAGCCCCTATTTGAGCCAGGAACATTTTATCCTTACAACTGACCACTTCAGTCTTAGGTACGTTTTAGGGAAAAGGGTTACTTCCTACAATAGAATTTTCTTTCCAAACTCATGGAGTTTGATTTTGAGATCAACCACAAGAAAGGAAGTGATAGTGGTGCAACAAATTCTCTAACGAGAAGCCACTTCCTGAGGAAACTCCCAATAGTTGCTCAGCTATTACCAGAGTAACTCCAACATGAATTGAGGAAGTCATAGACAAACTCCATCAAGGTTGCCATGCCCTTAAGATATATGAGTCCTTGATCATGGAACTTATGGCTACATCATATTATATATTCCAAGATGGGCTCATGAGGTATAACGACAAATTTTATATTGGGAGTTTACGAATCTAAAGTAGCAGATCTTGGAAGCATTACATTCCACATGGCTTGAAGGCCACTCTAGCCAGGACAAACTAGATATTCATTAGCTTAATATGAGATCAGATATATAGAAACTTGTGTCTAGCTGTGATGTTAGCCAATAAAAAGTTTGAGAGCTTGCTTTATTTAGGCTTATTATAGCCGGTGCCTATGCTAAACCAATTGCCGACTGGGATTTCCATGGATCTTACAGATAGCTTGCTAAATCATTGGGAAAGAAATGCATTCTAGTAGTTATGGACAGATAGAACAAGTATGCTTCACTCAAAGCACTCACTCACCCCTTCACTGCTAAGACTGTGGCTCAAGTTTTCTTTAACTACATGGCTTGCCAGATTCCATTATGAGTGAGGGGGACAAGGTATCCCTCAGCACCTTTTGGCTGCTATGCACCATGCTAGCCATGAGCTCATCCTACCATCCTAAGACAGATGGCCAGACTGAGAGAGTCAACAGATACTTGGAGACCACCTCAGGTGCATGTAAGTGAAAAGCCTAAGTGGCTTAGTCTAGCTGAGTTAGTTTATAACACGTCATAACTTTGGCCCATTAAAAAAAACCCTTTGAAGCACTATATGGGTATCAGCCTAAACCCCTTGGCCTTCATCAATTGTAAACCATGAATGCCTTAGCTTAGTTGACTCCTACTTAGCAGACATGTTAGCTGTGCTACACCTACTTAAAGAAAAACTCGCCAAGGCCTAAAATAGGATGCAACACTATAAATATCAATACCGCACTGACAACCAATTTAAAGATGGGATATGTTATAGCTTGGGTTATAGGTTTATAGGCAGAACAACCTAGCTTTTAAAAGAAACCTTGACCTGTATCCCAAGTTCTATGGCCCCAATGAGGTTCTGGAGAAGATAGGAAAGGTTTCTTAAAGGTTAACATTTCCATGATCGCATCATGTTCCTAATAAAGAAGATAATTAGGTCATCAACACTATCAATCATAAGGCTACCCTTATTTGGTGAGGAGGGGCAATTTCTCATGGAACCCGTGGCTATCATGAATGGGAGGATGGTCAAGTAATCAGATAATTCTGTACCCAAGGCTCTGTTTGGCAGGCAGAATAAGAGCTTCGAATAGGATAAAAACAAACTTATCCAGCACTTGACATGCAATTAAAGGGCAGATAACTAATCGATTGGATAGCTTTTATCCCACTGCAAGAGGGTGGTATTACTTTCATTCCAACCCCTTAGGATAGAAAATCAATGGGATATGTCATTAAGACCGGCATGACGTCCACTGCACCATCCATTGCCGGCAAGAAGGGCTCCCGTGTAGAACCTATCGCCGCCCGCAGTCTCTGCTGACCTACAGAGGTGTTGAGCATGTTGAGGTTTCTTTGGTTCTTTGATCTAGATATTCAGTAGCTGCCGAAGCTGTACCCTTCACTACCAACCTGCTCCATTAACACCATTGTCACTGCTGACCTGCAAAGGTTGAGACAATGTTTAGGATTCGTTAATGCTTTGATCTAAAAATTCAGTGATGCATTTGCTTTACCAAAGCTAAAGAGTTTGATGATTCAGTTAATTTTAAGGATCCATTCGTCTTGTGGTGGTTGCAGGTTGCGATGGGTTACGATAGGTGGTGGTTGTAGTTGTCATGGTTTGATTGTGGGTTGCAATGGGTATTACTGTGGTGGTTGCGGGTTGTGACAGTGGTGTTGTGGTGGTTGAGGTGGTGATTTGGTTGAATAGGTAGCTGTCCGGCTTGTAATTCAATTTCTGTCCCAAACACATCAAAGGATTAAGTCATTATCCTCCTCTGTCCAACTGAAGAAAAAAGTCTTCCTTATCCAATCCTTTTGACTTATCATATCCGGTGTGTCAAATACAACCCCGAAGTTCTTGTTTAGTGGTCTAACCAAGAAGGGACTAACTCTAGCATCTCAAATTTTTTGGAACGTTAAACACTTGCTCGATCATTCACTCTAAGATAATAATACCCTCAACCTCACCTAAATAGTACTGCAAACTGTCAGAGCAACTAAATCATCAATCAATAATTTACTCGTCGTGTACATTCATAATTGATAAACTAAATTTAATTAAGAAATATAAAAACAACGTTGGTTTGTTCATCAGCCCACTAGGCTCCTACAACATGAGTTCTCGAAATGATACTGACGTGCGATCTCAGAACTTCCTCTTCGGTAATTCGTTTGTCTCATCAGAATTTTTCTTTTGATATCACCGAGAATAAATTTAGTATATGTGAAACACCGAGAATGCAATGTTGAACTGTACATTTAATTAGAATAATTGCAAAGCGTGTTGAGATATGTGAATCTGTACAACAACATGATTCCCGCTGTCGAGTGGGAGAGATCAAACTCCACCACCGGCAACCATGCCGAGTCCCAACCGGATCGAGAACCTGAAGACAAAATTTTTAACGGCGACCCAAGAAAGCAATGGCAACCAAAATGGGAAAAGGATATTGGGCGGCATTCAAACAGGCCCGACCCTTTACTCGCAATCTGCTAGAGACCAGACCCTTTACTGAGAAATGTTTATAATCCAGTCAATCATACCAAGCCCGAGAGTCTCTCGAACATGTCGGAACTACACTTGATCTTCGTCACATCATCTATCCTCTCAGACATCAGTTACTGTTTAAACGTGGATCGACGACAAAAAAAATATGTGGATCTAATAAATTGATTATCACTAGGTTCCACACCACTGCTAAAGATTGTCAACGTTTAACGCTCATGGTCATAAGCGGCGTCAAAATGTGACTAATTTCTGTGAATCGCAAATTAAGGAAGCCAGATCTATTTCTGAACGTAAAAACAACATTGATTTCTTCATCAGCCCATTAGGCTCCTATAACATGAGTTCTCGAGATGCTACTCTCGTGCTATCTCAAAACACCCTCTTCGGTAATTTGTTTGTCTCACTTGATTTTTTCTTTTGATTTCTAGAGAGTTTTTAGAAGAACAAATTTTAGCTGCTAATCGGGTTTTACGAATTTTTTTCCAACCTCGTATATAGTGAATTAATAGTTGCTAAATGTTTCTAGTGACTTTTCTACTAACACTTTCAATGATAATTCTTGACAACATTTTTTTTAGCATCATCAAAGAAAAGTCACTAGAAACATTTAGAGTCCATTAATTGTCTCTATATGGGAGGTAAGAGGAAGATTCTTTCAACCCGGATAGGAGCCAATTTTTTTTCCTTTTAGAAAAGATTTAGTACATGTGAAACCCCAAAAACGCAATGTTGAATTGTACAAATAATTAGAACGATTGCAAAGCTTGTTAAGACATGTGAATGTGTACAGTAACATGGTTCCCGCTGCGGGTGGGAGAGATCAAACTCCACCACCGGCGACCATGCCGAGTCCTAACCGGTTTCGGGAACCAAGAAAGCAATGGCTAACAACGGTCCGAAATGGGAAACGGGATATTGGGCGGCATTCAAACAGGCCCTTCTTTCTCATGGACAAGGCGTAGGGACACTTTGATTCTTGGCAATAGAGAAATGGAAGCCAAAGGGCGCTGGTCAACGATCAGGAATGATGTGCTCGTGTGAAAGCCTACTATCCAGCCATCAGTTGATTAGTCCATCTTTCAGCCATTTTAGTTCTCACTCTCTATAAATGTCATCTGTACTTCTCTCATTTCCTCACAGCAAAACCTTCTCTCAATTTCTCTCTTTCTTCTTCCTTTTGTGATCAGTATCAATCTCTATAAGCATCATGGTTGCCATCACTTACGATATGGAGGTCGCATCCTCAATCTCTGCCGCTAAAATGTTCAAGGCCTTTGTCCTTGACGGCGACAATCTCATCCCCAAGATTTTGCCAGCAGCTATCAAGGGTGTTGAAATCGTTGAAGGTGACGGAGGAGTCGGAAGCATCAAGCTGATCACTTTTGGTGAAGGTATAACCTCAATGCCTATATCTGTATTTAGTTCCAATTTTTGCCAAACTGTTGTTTCATAGACCACGAAAGCTACCAATAGTAGAACATATTTCCCTCATACTTCAAAACCATGTAATCTATGCAAATTAGAAACAGAGAATGACACTATTTCATTTAATTTTCAGGAACAAGTCAATTGAGGAGCATGAAGCATCGGATTGATGGCCTTGACAAGGAAAACTTTACCTACAGTTACACCTTGATCGAGGGTGATGCATTGATGAATGAAATAGAATCAATTATGTACCATGTTAAAATTGTACCTTCTGCCGACGGAGGATCCATTTGCAAGAACCGAAGCATATATCATACCAAAGGTGATGCTCAAATCACAGAAGAACAAATCAAGGCCGGCAAAGAAAAGGCAATGGGAGTCTTCAAGGCTCTTGAGGCCTACCTTCAAGCAAATCCTGATACGTATAACTAATATGGCCACCATGCTTCCGTATTAGATTATGCGATTGTGATCCTGAGTTTCATTTTCGGCTTGGATGACTTGGCTCAATAATTGGACTTTTCAGTCTTGTAACATTTCTTACGATGTATTCTTATTTGTCATAAGACATCTGTGTTTTAAGCTTTTCGTAAGGTCTTACTTCAAGCATGTTGTGTTACCAAAAACTGAAGAATGGAAAGTCAAATGCGCCAGTTCAATTAGTACATCGTAGATCATTCATTGATATGCCTGCTCTGCTAGCATGATTTCCAAGATTCATGAATGAAGATACAGGCTATAGCCATAATGTTCAATTCGGTAAATTTAAGATACACGAGTTCCCAAGACGAGAGTTCTTTGAGTAGATATATTTTAACTGACACTTTTGATGTTTGTATCTTCACTTGTATGGCCTAAATTAGAGTGAGGGTTAGGATTCCGAAATTACAAGTCACAACTACCTCCAATTGTGACTGTGCAGCTACTGCCAACAACAGGAGCAAAAGGTTCATTGGATGTCTCAGTCAGGCTGTTGCACCACCCATACGCTCTTAACCATAAAACCAGGGAAAGAACTTAGCCATCGTTGGACTAGTGGCCATGACATCTGCATCTTTGAGCAAGGCATAGGGCTATATATATATTAGGCAAGTGTTTTCTGCACTAAGGCCTTCCATCCCCCCGTCTGGATACATTAGTGTATAATATCTTGCTTGGGGGCTATGCAAATTCACCAGAACCACGGTGCTTAGCTCAAATGAGCTACAATTTCCGAGTCACATATGCGCAAGGAAGGAAAACCCCATGGAGATCTAAAACGTATTTGGTAAGCTTCAGACTGAAAGAAATGATAGAAAATTATCTACAATTCAGTAGCACTCTTCTTAACTTTGTACGACAGACTAATGAGCAATACTAACCCCACAGAGGTAAAAACATTGAGTCACAGGAAATCATAGCCGGGTAGATCTTTCTTCATTTGATTCATATAGAACATAACAGCTTCATGCAATTTTAGATCACCTGCGTACATATCAAAAGCATCGGCACCAAATATTAGATTCAACCATATATAAACCAAATTACCAATAAAGCATATACATGTTGTAACGCCCCGAAACCCGAGGGTCCGAACACGTTCTTAAACCAAAATCTACACATCAATGACATAACTATAATAAAGGCAGAGCAGAGCATCTAGGATACCACAAACACAATTATCTAAATCTCAAATATTTAACTCCAAAAATAATCCAACACTTATATACAATCCCTTCAAAAACTTCATTCCAAAATACTTCAAAACTTTATTACAAGTCTCTTAGACTAAATATCTGAATCCAAAAGAATATAAATCAACTAACCAATATTTCGTCTAAAGAAATCATAAGCTCTATTCTCAATATCAGAAACCAGAGCAATTCCCACCGTTACACTAATATCTCTCCCTTCGTTCTACTTTTGGCCTGGAAGGGAAAGGAAACGAAAAACAAAGGGGTGAGCACAAATTGCCCAGTAAAAGATCTTACACACAGAGGGCCAAAAACGAATACGAAACTAGAGTTATCAAATAGAGCCAATAAATAAAAATTTAGATAACTCAATCAAATTTCACAAATGAATGATTACGGTGACCAAAAGAGAGTTACCAAAAAGAAATAACAAATATGAGTTATCAAATAGAACCAATAAATAGGAATTCAGATAACTCAATCGAATTTCACAAGCGAATAACAGAAGCGATTGAAAAGGAGGTTAAATAACCAATAAGTCGAATATCGATTCAAACACGAATAACAAATCAACCCAAAAAGGGGTTACATAACCAATAAGTCGAATATCAAAATATTTTTACCAAATCTTGTGGGTGTCACATACACAATTTCTTATTATTAAGCATCACAAATCATTATTATACTATGTCAAATATCGCAGCCGGTACGTTACAAATAAGTCACGATAATTAAAAGTGACTTTCAAACACAAATATCACCCACAAAGTAATTTGATAAATATAGCGAATATTCATTCGAAGTTCAAAAATAGTCATTGTAGACTCAAACCGAAGAGAATGAAAATACGAATCTAACGAAACAAAAATCAACTCAATCGGAGATCAAATGAATGAGATATCGTCAAAAGAAGTTTTTGGTGGAAAACTAAAGGCACGAAAATCGATGACGAAAAATTAACCACCTATAAGGTAACATGTGGCAAAGAAAAGCAAGTGTTTGCACGGTTGGATCCAAATCTGGGCACACTAAACTCATGAGAATTGATGACAAGATAATCAAATAATTTTAAAGGCCAATAGAAAAGAGACACGTGGCATGAGAGGTTGGAAAAAGAAAGCAGGTCTCCTTGGCCGTGAACAATAATAGTGGCCTGACGATAAACAATAAAAGAACGATAAAGAGAACGGAAATCTAAGATTTATAGAATTTTCAACGTAAGTCACGATAACGAGTTTCATGGTGAGGCTAAAGAAAAATCAAGTGTGATAATCAACAATAGATTCAAAGGCAAATATATTTTTGAGAATCAAACGACTCGTGTATAAAACGAAAAAGATGGTATAAGAACCCTTACCTCAAAGTAACGAATATCATGTCAATAATCTCCACTTTATCTTAGATCTTTACTTCAAAGTAACAATATCATGTCAAGAATCTTCTCGTTATCTTGGATCAATCACCGTCTTTTTGCTTGAATACCCAAAAGAATGCATTCGACTCTTTATCATAGATCAATCACCGCCTTTTTGCTTGAATACCCAAAAGAATGCACTTGACTCTTTTCTTTTTCCTCTCCTTTGTCTCAAAAAAAATAAATATATATGAAGACTCTTATGTCTTCTTCCCCCTTATATAGCTTGCTAATCTAATTCTAATATGACTTGAAATCCCAATTTCTAGTGTAATTATAACACAACTAACATCCTTATTCCTAGTGAAATTATTATACAACTAATAGACCTCATTACTAATTTAATCACAATATGACTTAAAATCCTAATCCAAGTCGAAATCTCTTTTCTTTTTTTTTTCTTTTTCCTAATCCAATCACATTAGCCAGTAATACTATTAAATATTTTTTTCTTCTCTAAAAGGACTCCTAATAATTTATCTAAGGTCCAATACTCAATCCAAAATCATAATAATTTTTAATTGTTCTTTACACAAGTACCCAAAAATCCGGGGTATTACACATGTATTATCAGCATGAAACTAGAACACATTATGAGAGCATATGAAACTCTAGGTCACATGCGGGGTTTGAACTTCCATCCCAGATCTGGAGAGCTGATACAACAGCTAGAAACTTCTAGCCAGTATGTCAAATCAATACACACATATGACTTTTGACGTGAGCCATTCCATTAATTGCCAATTGGATGCTTAAAAACATCATTTTTCCTTTTTCCCCTTTACCAACACAAAGAAAAGAAGATGGACCTTGGCACTTTGGGAAGGGCCTTCCTGAACTTAAAAAGGCCGCAGGAGTTATGCTTTCTCAAAATTAAATTGGAAGGGCGCTAAAGGTGGTTAATTGATAAGAATCCAATTCGTAAGAAACTATTTGGAAATGAGCATCACAGATGGCTTTTTTATTTCCCTTCTTCTAATTCATTCTATTGTTTTTTATGAAAGCGACAAAAACAGGAGATACAATATTATCAAAAATGGTATCAGACGATGTCTCACAGTTGATTCTATATTGACATTTGCAACTAATATTTACTGATTTACTACTGAAGCCAGATTGCTTAACCATAGAAAGAGCTTTTCTTCTAAATTAACACAGGAAAAAAAAACCAAATTATAGCTCTTCAGAACATATTCAGCATTAGAATGTGGAAGTTATTACCTTTGTAACACGTTTCATTACATTCTAATTCACTGAAGTTGTTTCGAACCCGTTTCCATGGAAGTTTTATGAACTGCTATAGAATGGTGATAAGTTTAAAAATAAATCACTAACATCTTCGTTATCGTCGCTAGCCTATTTTGGCTACGCACAAGTGGCTGTATTAGGGACCCATTTTCCACGAAAGATCCAATGTTTATTAAAGGCAGAGGTGCACAGAGGGCGCAAAGTTCTTCTAGAGCCTAGGAGCAACACACAAGGCGCAGGCGAGTGCCTAATAGAAGCAAGGCTCATAATACATAAAGTATAAAAATTAATTCCTATAAGCATCAAAACTAACAATATAAAGCATCAAAGTCATAAAACATGGCATCTTAGAACTTAGCAATTCAATTACTTGGTAACGCCAGTCCAAGACGGAATATCAGTTCTACATTTTACTCAAATTTCACAAATCATATATGCTAAAAGTGGGTTGATGCACTTAAGTCTTCTTGCGCAAACACTTCGAACTTTACTTCTTTCATTATGAGTTGCCTCAATTACTTAGTTATTGTTACTTATATCTCGGGTCCACCTAAAAGACCTCATTGAAACCATGCATCTGGAGTGGGCCTAGTGCCCTGTGTCTAGGCGCACAAGTGTTGCACCTTCTCGAAGGGGCTGTACCTAGGACTCGGCGAAGCGCTAACATTGGCCTGGCTGCACCTTGTGCCTAGGCGCACCTTTAATAACTACGGACACATCACAGAAATTCGACTCGTGGCAAAAAAGTCAACCTGGTCAAACCGGAACGCGCCATCCGCACCACATGCCACGAAAGCGGTCCGAAAATTGTCTACTGCGCAAACTAGGCATCGCAAGGAGTACCCCTAACCAAAGGGGCGGCCCATCACAGGGGGTAGACTGAGCTACTTCCCGGTTAACACGTTTGGGCAACTGCAATTCATACAAAGGATTTCCCCCAACCAAAAGAAAATGTTCCAGTACAAAGCTCAACTACTTGGTTCGCAATCTTCAACACAAGTTTGAATATGAGATGGTGATTATATAAGTTTATTGTCAACCTCGTCACCGGTGACATCTTTGCCTTCCCTAAAGTGTCTTTCTGACACTGATGTACATCTCCAGCACACTATTAAGCAGATTGAAGAGGGGCACTTGGGTAGATACATGTTCAAGTCCGCATCCTCCGTAAAAATAAGTGGATTCATATGCTACCTTTCCCTTTCCTGCACCTGGGACTCTATTTACTGCGCTTTGATCTGCCGATGATGATCTGTTGGATTGATAGCAAGAAATGGGCGGACCGATAATGATCTCTAGATATGGATTGGCACCTGCAAACTATGTGCACTTTAAGGCTCCATAATTTTCATTAATGTTAATCATCAAAAATGTCGTCAAACTATTGGCCTTCTACCAATTTAGTCCTTCAACTCCAAAGTCCTTCAATTCAGTCCTTGAACTCCAATTCGATCCGAGTAAGTCCTTCCATCCCTGTCCATCAAGACAAGTCATCGTGTGCCTAACACGAGATGGATATTAACGTCATTCATATCTATTGCCCAAAATTATTAACCTAAATTGTTAAGAATTACTAGTATTCCATTTTTCCTTTCTCTACTCAAGAGTGCCCCAGAGCACCACAGTCACCTTAAACTCCATCAACCTCCAAGTTGCACCACTGCATCCATACCACACAACAGCACCGTAGTGAGACTCAACACTGTAACCATGACATCTATCCCACACCAGAACTCCATGCAAATACTGAAAACACTGTTAAGCAAATTGAAAAGGTGTACTTTAGAAAGATGCGTGTTCGAGTTCTCATTCGCTTTAAAAACAATTGGACTCATTCTGCTGAGATTGATGGCAAGAAATGGGCTGAGAGAATGATCTTTAGATGTGGACCAGCTAAGTTATGTGCTCCAGTAATGTTAATTAGTATAATGATCCTTAAACTCCAAGTTCCTCCAATCTAGTCCTTGAATATCCCAATTGATGTCCTTCGGCTTCAAGTTAAGCCACAGCTCGCATACACAGGATGAGTGCCAAAACAACTAACCTAAGGTATTGTAAGTCAAGAAAGATACTCCCTTCGCTTCTCAAGAGCCACCACAGAGCACTACCGCCACCTTAAACTCCATTAGCCTCCAGGTTGCACCAATATCACCATTCACCACCGTTGTAAAACTCAACACCGTCACAGTCACCTCTACCTCCCAACAGAACTCCTTTGCAGATGCAAAACACACCGATGACCACAACCGCAAGGGCATCCCTGCTAGCTTCTCATTCTCTCCCAGTTTGAAAGCTCAACACCCTCCACTGTCCCTGTGTGATAGACCACCAACAGTACTTCACCAACATAGATCACCGAACAGAACATACTTTCCACATCTCCAGTGTGATTCTTAAATGCTGCTTTTACAGAGTAGCTAAGTTCAACAGCTGTACTGCCGTCTCTGCCAACTTGATTCCATATTCATCTTAACATGTCTATCCAAACAACCTCCAAATCACCCAGAGAGAGAAAAAAATCCCACACCCTAAATCGCGAAAAAATTACTAGAATAAGGGCATAGATACATAGAAAAATTTCAGCAAAAGTCTTGCTTTTTGACTGAATAAGAAATACACAGAGACATCCAAAAAAGCAATGATAGTCCAAAGAACAACTATTGAAATTTAAGATAAACCAGAGATAATAATCAAAAAAGGTGAAAAAGGGTGTTAAAAACTATCTAAGCAGATCTACTTCATCTTTTAGTGTACTCAGAAATGAATAGCATATCATAGAATATCTACCTATGTCAAGCTTACTCCGAAGTGCATTTTAATTAGTTACTTTTTTCCTGGATAAGCTGAGCTAAAAGAATAATACAAAGAGCGCAAACAACTATTGTGCCTTTAAAGTAGTAGGGACAATCGAAATAGCTACCGCGTTTAACACCAACAGCTGACAGAGCATCATTAACTGGTTTCCACACTAGCAAATCCATCAAGTTCCTCCACAGCTGCAACCAAACTATTGCATGGTATATCGTTTGCTTACGAGCAACAGTTGCCTCTAACGTGATGTGGTACAACAAGCTAGACGCCCCTGTGTGGCTTGCCCCCACCACCCTAACAAATTGAAGATGTGAATTCTACAAAATGACGTATGGTGACTGATTAAAAAGCCAAAAAACCAGGTGCATACCATATACCAATAAATGAAAAAACTTACAAATCCAAGTTGTACTTAATAAGTAGCAAATTATAGAGTTGTGTCATTAGCATGTGGCACAACAACGAAAGTATAAAATGACCCCTAAATACAATATGGGAGAAACAAAGTAAAAGGCGCATCTCATAAGTTACAAGTAAGCCAATCTAGGTGATGACAATCATGGAGTATCCATTCTCCTTTGAACTTACAAAAGGTGAAAAGTGATAAGAACATGGTTAGGAACTCTCGTGTCAGTTGCAAAATGGTTGTACGGACAAGTTCAAGGGTTCCTATGCAGGTGATGGCAGTCTATTATAACTAGGTCAAAAATAACAAATATGGTTTAACCCGAGCATATAATGTTTTGCTAATGTCCGCTAAACGGTAGATCCTAAATATCATGTTAAGAAATCATGAAGACTCTTATGCCAACAATAAGTTTGCTTCCATTGTCAATTTTCCTCACGACTCTTCTTAACCGTGGTCGCAACAAATACCCAGAAATAAACTGAAGTCAAAAACCAAAAAAGGTATACGATGCTGATATTAGTTACAGTGTTGTACCTAAATTCTGGCAATGATATTTATACATTTCAATCATGAGACGCGACAGGCGTGTGAAATGACCTATACAATCTTGATATTAAAAGTATATCTCAATTCAAACCACTGATATTCGAATTTCTTTCATTCAGAATTTTAAACCATTAACATATGCACATGCTTATTGACACACGAATCACTAACACCCAAAAGGTGTAACTTCAAAACAAAGTTGCACATTCCATCAATAATGTTCAAAAGGGAAACATGTGTGAAACCTGAGCCTCATTCTGTTTGGTGACAGCAAACTGGGCAAGGCTGATGATCCACTCATCCTTCTGGGCACCCTTGTAAATGCTAGTGCCACCATAACACAAGGCTGTTGCTACATTATCCTGGGTTTTGATAAAATCACCCCCAGGGTTGCTAGGGACTGAGGAGGACCCGTTGCTGTGCAAAAAACATGAAATTGAGGGAGATGGGTCCCATAGTTTCCGGTTGATCTGTGGGACCCACAACCCCAACTTGGGATTGACACTGGTTTTTGCTACGCTGCTGCTTCCTTGTTGAATGAAGAAGCGCAAGGCCATCTGGGTAAAATGCAAAAGTGAATTGAATGGTGATTTTAGGGGAATATTTATGTAAATTTATGGCTTTGGGAATAATGTGAGATTTTGGAGGAGCTTGATTAGTGGCATTGCATGGTGGCGATTTTTTTAACCCTAGCGGACTTTGAGGTCCTGGGGTTTGACCATTTTCCCGGGTTTGTTTGGGTTTTGGTATGCCAATGGTTCACATGCAGTTAGTAACGAAATATGAACAATTTTTGGCCGTAACTCAAGTCGTATGAATCTTCCTTCAATTCTGTATACAACGACGATTAATTATTGCTAAATATTTCTAGTGATTTTTCTGTTAACACTTTCAACGATAATTAACAGCATTTTTTTAACGTTATTAAATAAAATCACTAGAAATACGTAGCAACCATTAATTGACGTTATATGAGAGGTATGAGGAAGATTCTCTCAATCCACGTAAGAGCCAAATTTTTTTATGAAATATATCTATACGAAAAAGATTGTCCCCAAAATGTCCATAAAAAGTAAGATAGTAGACACACGTACACAAATACATTCACATACACAAATATTTCCTCTGGCAATTGTTACATTTGCGTCTCGCGGTCTCCTCCACTCTTGTGCTGAGGAAATGCCAGATTTCTTATCTGTGTTCGCTCTGCCATCGATGGCAATGCATCAGCATCTCTTTATTGAGTGTAGATGTGTTCGAGAGATTTGGGTTCAGTTTTTTGGTTCATCAGGTATTTCTCCTGAAACTCCGCTACGAGATTGGCTGGTTGCATACTTCATGAAACCAATCTTTCGAAACAGTTCAGATCTGGATTATCTTGTCACTATTGCTGCATTACTTTGGACTATTTGGCGGGCTAGAAATGCAGTAGTTTTCCGGCAGGATCGGTTTTCAACCATATCCGTCGAGATTCAAGCTCGTAAGTTATTGAATAATATCAATGCCACCCCTTCTTTCCAGTGACATCTTCATAAATTCGGTCCTCATGTGCTTCTCCCCAATCCGCAGAGTTCATCAGTGCAATATGAGCATTTTCATTATCCGTTAATTCCTATTTTGTTCTCCAGCCTTTGCGCGTGCCACTTTCCTCCAAATGTTGTCTTATGTGTTGTCTCTATTACACAACGAAATCCTTGGCCTATTAGCACCAGTTCGGCTTCAGACATTACCGCGGACTTTTCTAGAGCATGTCAGTTTGGACTGGTTTAGTGTTAATGAATTCTGCATGGAAGCCAATAAGGGCCTATAGTGATGTCATTTATGCATCCTCTGAATCCGTGCTACCCAAGAGGCAGTCTTAGTTGCTGTTACTTAGATACCGAGTCAGCTTTATTTACATAGTATTGTTCTACTGTCTCATTCGGAATTGCTCATGCAGATACAAACACCGGACCTGGACACTGAGGCGTTGCAGGGTTTTTTGTGTAACATATCTAGCTGTAGTAGGGAGGTGCATTCTTTGCACACCGCCCAAGGCACGGATAGGGTTTTGCAGTTATCATCAGCCATGGCGACTTTTGCTCTTAGCTCTGAAAAGGTCAGCGACAAGAGCGGTTTGAAGACCAGATGGACCTGATTCCTGAGCTCGCGATGGAAGATGGAGTGCCTTAGTGGTGTTTTGCTCCTTATTCAATTTGTTGTTTTAGTTTGAGCTTCTAGTGCCTCCTGTTAGTTTTACGGTTTGTATAGTGTACTCTTTCAACTTCACACGTCATGTACATCTTGTAATTATTTTCGGTTGGTATATATTTCTTAATTCCTAAATAAAAAAAAAACATACGCTGAGTACTACCATAAGAAAACATACAAAGCAATAGAGTCCCTTTTAACTGTAACTGGGCCCAAAGACTACAGTAGCCTACAAACGAAAATCACATAAAGGTAAAGAATATGAAATAAAAGTCAATTACAAAAAAAAAAAAAAACAAACAAACGAAAAGGTGGAGAACATACGGCCCAACAACAAAATAAGGCCAACAACCCATTAACAAGATAAGCCCAACAAAGTTAAGACCTCCATGGAACTTGAAACCAGCCCATGCCACGACCATGTCTCGAGACCACCACCCACTGCCATGCCCATACACAGTAGCGCACATCACTGTTACCGACTACAGCACCGGAAGCTCCCACCATCATGATTCTAGCACACCGCAATCGCCCACCGAAGCACACCACCAGCAACCAGACTCACCTCCAACCCTTGCAACCTCTAACAAAAGAATTACCACCATAAACAACCCCAAGGCTCCACCATTGCACCTCCCTATGCCAGGCCGCCATACACCAGCCCAGTAGCCACACCAATCGGAGCCAACCAAAACCTTCAGTAGACATATTGATACCTTATCGCCAACAAACCAGACCCTACCAAATTATTTATAAAAAAGGGGAAATGGGAGCAACTAGTGGGAGGGAGAAGATAACCATAGAAGAGGAAAACCCTTTTTACCTGACTTGGTCACCATCTCCAACCAGCGGGACCACCATGCCCATTAACCCAGATGGAGATCCCACCTCACTCACCATTTTTGGCCGTCTTTTAGCCTACTAAAATTGCATAGTTACCTAGCAAACTGCACACCCACAATTTAACACCCGCTGTAGAGATCAACCTACAACCACAGGTAACAGATCCAGCATTGCAGGCTCCCAAGCACAAGGAGGCACAAAGAAAATTGAAACGCACGCACTAGAAATTAACCACACCACAGAAAAATCCTACACTAGCATGCCACCACCCACAGGAGGAAACTGACGATGGTGACAGGGGATGGAAAAGAGAGGCAGAGGTGTAGAGAGAAGGTGTTTGTTGCAAAGACAGAAAGACAGAGGAAACCGGCTTTATGGTCCTCATGGTTGTATCGTGATAGAGTCAATTTGTGGTTTACAAGGTTTCATTGCTGAATTTCCAATGCTACGAAGAAGTGCGAAAGTAATTTTCAAGATCATAATTTAGTTATTGGCAAGAAAAAGTAGAGAAAGTCAAAGAAACAATTCCAAATACGTAAACTTCATGTTTTAACTGGAAAATGCAAAATGAGAAGATGCAGTTTTAGTTTTATACAAATTAGTTAACAGTACTATATAATCTCTTTTTAGCTTTCATCAAATTTGAGCTTTTTTTTTTGCAGGGTTGGAGTGAACAGGATCTTCATCTGCTGGGGTCGTACTCTCGAACTTCTTGTGCTACCAACCTTGCTCGGATTCTATCATCTTCAGTCTTTTTGTCCATCCTAATGATGAAGATGAATTCTTTCCGTTCCATTTCTTCAAGTTTTTTTCCGTTCTGTATGTAACTCTTTAATGTTAGATGTTGCTGTTGTTTAACTTTTTACAATGCACGTAGTGAAGAAAGTAGCATACCTGCTTTGATTGTATCAGTCTTGGGACTGGACATCCAATTAAAGTTTTGGCTGCATCGAACAATATTATGAATGCCTGTTGTGTGTCTCCAATTACAGACAGCTTCAACATGTACCTATTTTTTTAATCACTATTATTGAATCAACAATTTTTTTGTTCAAATAAATACACATGTCTTATTGATTTATGTAGTTTACCTTGGTTCATAAAATTATTGGAGGTTCACACTTTTCGTGCTTACAAGTTGGTCCATTCACTGTAATAGTAACTTTTTTGCTACATCTTTT
Organism: Escallonia rubra; assembly: GCA_033065855.1. NCBI lineage: Eukaryota > Viridiplantae > Streptophyta > Magnoliopsida > Escalloniales > Escalloniaceae > Escallonia > Escallonia rubra. Next base: position 181,740 of record JAVXUO010002244.1, read on the forward strand.
GCATGCTTGGTACCAGTGTTATTAAAGGCGCAAGCGCACCTAAGGCGCAAAAGGTCTCCGGAGCCTAGGCGCGCGCCTTTTCGAAGCGAGGCGCAAAATTAAAATTAAAATAAATAATAAATAATAATGCATTAAAGCAATTAAAATATGAAAAAAATTTAAGAACATTACAATTAAAAAACTTCCAAACACCAGAAAAAGTTTCAAATTTCATAACATCGTAATATAACAAACTTCTAACATTATAAAAGCCTGAAAACAACTTAAAATTAATTCAAGTAGTTACAGATATAAGACATGCAATTCATATAAAATCAATTTAAGTGGTTACATGTATACAAGACATGCAATTCATATAAAATTAATTCATGTAGTTACAGGTACAAGAAGGAAGTGACTACAGTATTGTGACTACACTGTCACAGTCGATTGCAAAGAAAGGTGTGATTGCATGTGAACTAATGGAGTGAGGGAGGGAAATAAAGAGATAACAAATTGGTGAGGTGGACTGGTGGAGCCATGGAGCAGTGAAGCGGCAGACCAGCAACAAGCCAACAACGCAGCAGACCAGCAACAACGCAGCAGTAACGTGTGGACTTGTGGAGAGCTGGAGCGGCAGACCAGCAACGACAGCAGAGAAGAGGTCAAGCGGCGACGGCGATTGGAGAAGCGACAGAGAAGAACGGCCGGCGGCGACGAGACAGGCGCTGTCGACGACCGGAGAAAGAGATAGACGGCGGCGAGAAGTGAGAGTGATACTGAGAGTGAGTCGTGAATTGATTTGGGATTTTGGAGTTAGGGCTAATTAGTAGTAAAACTAACAAAAGAAAAAAATCAGAAAGAAAAATGTACGGCCCATGTAATAGGATGATAAAATATCCAACGGCTAGTATTCATGCGCCTAGCTTCGCGCCTCCACCGCCGCTGTGCGCCTTGCGCCTGTGCGCCTAGGCTCACCAGGCGCGCGCCTTATTGAAGGCGCTGCGCCTAGGCCTAGGCGAGGCGCAAATGGTGAGCCCGAGCGGGCCTTGCGCCTAGGCGCGCTTTTAATAACAATAGCTCTTCTTTGTTCTCAATACTCAGTAGTTTCGCTTTAAAAGAGCAGTACAATTTCTGTGTAAAGCCATTATTAGTAACTGTTATGTTCCTAATGTGTGTGTGTGTGTGTGTGTGTGGTAAGTGTTGTGTTCCCAATTTGTGTGTGTGCGCGCGCGCGCGCGCATGTGTGTGTGTATTTATCTCACCTGAGTTGTTTTTTGTGCATTTGTCAGGATTTCTTCAAGGGTTACAACTGTTGCATCTCTCATTTTTTTCTATTGGTGATAGACATGGGCTTTCCTTTTTCAACCTGTGTTTGAAGTTAGAAAGTGCGAGAGTTCTGCATTATGTAATATTTCGTTCTGTTTAGATCATGTTTAAAAAGAATGTGTATTACCAGTTTCTGAGCATAGTTGCTTCCTTGATTTTTGGGTTAATTTGTAGCGTGCTGATGAATGACAGTGACAGTTAAGGTTCACCTGCAATATATTTGAAAAGTGTTATGTTCCTCCTTTATAATGCTTTTGAAATTTTGAGTAAAACACTTAAATTTGAATGTAGTTTACCTTGATATTCGGTCACTTTGACATTATCTACTGCAATAATTGGCTGTTCTTCGGCTTCTGTCCCTAAATTTTTGCTTTGTTGGTTGCCAAGTCACCCCAAAGCGTTATAGTTGTGAAAGTTGACCTGCATTATATAAACAACATCAGTTGTCTTCCTTTTTTTGTTTTTTTTTGTTTTTTTTGTTTTGAGGATTAGATGGCATTAGTTTTAGTGAAATACTCGTTGTCCATCATGATGATTTCTCGCCTTTTATGCACAACGCCATCTTTGCTTCTCCTAATGCTTGAGAGTGGTTTTGCATTAATTACCACTCCTAGAATGCCTGTACAACAGTAAAAGCAGCATCAAAAGAAATAAAAACTGACATATCTTTGGCACAGTTAAAGAATAAATTAAAAGTATGGTCATTGTGGCAAAATTGTGCCAAAATAGACAAGTGTTAGTATGTTGTAGATCGTTGTGCATCAAGTGTTGATGACATGCAGTGATTGTTGCTTTCATAAACATACAATCATCAAAACAGCCATCTAGAAAAAGAATTAAGGCTTAGTGGCATGCGAAAGGCAAGGCAGATGTCCAACTTCAAATTTTTAGAACCAATAATTTCTCCCAAAACCCAAGTCAACATCTGGAATGGTTGAATTTAGACAAATTACATAGGATTAACTTCAAAGTGCAAGATAGTATGCAAAAGACTTGCCCATAGCTAAGTGGAGTTAGACATAGTCATGCAACCAAAGCTAAGTGAAGCTAAACATAGCCACGCAATAAACATGATTAGTACGTATGCATGCTCTGTTTGACTAAATTAGGAAGTCATTACATTTATTCAATTAACAAAGTGGTGAAAATCTACAATATTCTCCCTAACTCACTCCAACAGTTCATCCTCTATCTTTTGTTGTCCCCCCCCCATCAACATCAACTACATACCCCGCACTGTGCACATTCGTCATATAATGAAAGAAATCGCTGCTGGTATATCCCCTTCGCTTCTGTTAACAATTTTCCACTTCTTTTGGACATTTTAAGTATAAGGTAATGCCCTAAGGGCTCATTAATGCACTAGCTAGTTTCCAAGCCTTAATGAACTTATCGTTCAAGCCTTATATAAGGTAATATGTATTACTTTTCATTCGGGATTGTTCATAGAGATATTAAGCCACATAACTTTATCTTTTCCGAAGGTAATTGCAGCATGTTTTGTTTAACTTCATCCCAAGTCATTTAATTTTCTTACTTAGAAATTAATTACCAAGATGTTGCTTATTCCAAATTGAATGAGGTTATAGGACATTCAAGATCATTGATGTTGGAGCTGCAGCAGATTTACGAGTAGGCATCAATTATAATCCCAAGGAATTTCTTTTAGATCCAAGGTATCTTCTTTCGCATGAAAGTGTAGGCTTCACTTATGTTCAGAAAGTTGGCAGATGAGCCATAAATCTTTTACTGATACATGGTATAAATCAGTATCCCTAAACTGCACACCTCAAGGTCTTCAGTTTCTAACTCCGGAAAAAAGTTTCTATGTTACGTTGAATCTATACTTGATGAGTTCACTTGTTCTGAATATGGCTTCTCTATAGAGGTAGATTCACTTGAAATCTCAAGCTGTAAATTTGAAAAGTTTCAATTCTTAATAGGCTTATAATGAACGTCTCACTACTTGGTCTTGTGGCCACCACCGGTACTCGTATATTCATAAGCCAGAGCTTTTATAGACAGAAACTGGTAGTATAGCATAATGACCGAAACCTAGACGTGCAAGCTTAGACATTTGTTACTTGTGAAGTCCCTTTATCATCAGGGGTTTGAAAAAAGTCAAGCACACTGGGTTGCCTTTATATATGCTACCAACACTTGTCCCCACAAGGAAAAATGAAAAAAAAAAAAGAGGAGGAGAAATAGAATTCACTAATGCCGTAGAAACTAGAAACTGCACCGAATTAGTGCAGAAGTGCATATGAATCTTTATGTTTTTTACCTGTCAATTATAGTTAAACCTGATTGTTTGGCACAACATGGAAAGCTACACCAAATTGCATTAGCTACTTTGACATCATATTTTGACCTCCTTGAAGTAGAAGCCATGTGAGGCCCCAATCTTAATTAGCTTCTAATCATTCTATTAAGTTTAAACATATTTAAGTTTGATTGAAGTAATATAATTGTGTTATATCATTTTCATTCATAAAAATAAATATTGAAATTAAGTTGTGGGCCCAAAAATATAATTATGTAAAACTTTGGGGGTTAAAAAAAGTAACTATGCAAAACTTTGGGGTCAATTTTAAAATACCCTAAGTTAGCTATAAAGGGTCACGTGAAGGGGTGTGGAATTAATAGCATTTTGGTGTGCCACCTATGTTTGGTGGTGAGTAATCAAAGGAAAGAATAAAAAAATGGGAACATAAGTTAAGTGGATAATTTAGAAACAAAAGAGAAGGTGGAAGGGAAGAGCACCGTTCGGCCGAGAGAAACAAAGAGAAGGGAAAGAGTGGGAAAAGAAAAGAGAGAAAGAAGAAGGAAGAAAAGAAAAGAGAGAAAGGAAGAAGAGAAGAAGAAAAGGAAGAGTAAAGGATTTGTCTTGAGCTTAATTTTCTTGGTAGGTTATCTTGTTCTTTTAGGTTTTAAAGCATGTTAGAGAAGTATTATGAGTAGTGGAATACTTATAAACTTGCTTGTAATGGTCTTAAGAGAGAGATATGTTCAAAACCTGCAAAACAGTCATGAAAATGAAATAACTTTGGTGCCTAGAAATGTTTGGTTTTAGTTGAGATATGGGTTTGGTTATTTTATATGTTGTAATAAAACATGTATAGAGTATAAACACCAAATTTTAGATTATTTCAAGCACTATTACTATGGTTTAAAATTCGTGGATTGAAACCTATTCTGTGAAACTGTACAGTCATGGAATTAGAGTACTTTTGATGCTTAGAAATGTATACTTTTAGTTAAGATATGGACTTGGTTATTTTATATGTTACACTAGTACATGTATATAGTATACATACCAAATTTAAGATTATTTCAAGTACTATTGCTATGGTTTAAAATTCGTGGCTTGGAACCTATCTTGTGAAACTGTTGCTAGGCAGATTCTGAAGTTTGTCTTTTTAAAGGGATTAATATGATCTTAAAACAATATTTTCGTGTCAAATAAAATACTGGGATGTATCTCTTTAAGTCTAACTTTCATCAATATATAGTTTGACTGTAGAAGCCTTGTAATTAAATTGTTATGATTTTCGGAGTACAGACTACTCCTGCTGCCATTTGAAATACTGGGCAGATTAGGTTACATGTTTGGCATGTATTGTTGATAATACGGTAAATATGACTCGACAGGGGATTAAACCTCTTTTGAGGTACTTGATGACATTCATGTTGACGTATGTACATGATTATGCATATCACGTGAAGGAGGAGGAAAAAAGTGAGTTGAGGGTGTTATTTGCCGGGGTTGGAAGTTATCCGGCCAGGGTTCTCGTTCTCGTTCATGTCTTGATAGTGCGCACTAGCTATGCGTACTAATTCTCGAAAGGAATTATTGGCGTGCCTGTGATGACGTTGGACTTCTTCTATCGAACCCGCTACATCAGTTGGTTGCGATACGAAAAGTCTCTCGCACTCAGGGAAGGTTGGCTCGTGCATGAGGGGCATATTTGCATATTGATATTCTCGTACTTGGCTTATATTTGCCTTGAACTTTTTGTACTGTATGGTTATTCTTGGTGAGATCAAGTTAATATTTCGGTCTTGCTTGTCATTAAAGTGTATGTTCTGCAAGATTTCACATCTTGCTCGATATCGTAGTCTCGCTTCTTTTGCCGGCAAGTGTGAGCAGATGCTTGCATGTGTTACTCGATATGTTAAATTATTCTTAAGTACGTAGGTATCATCTGTTCAAGTGACTTGCATGTGCATACTAACTATACATAATATGATCAAGTCATGCTTAGACTTAAAAGCACCGGATACCCTACTGAGCCATTAGGCTGACCCATTCCCGATACTTTTTTTCTAGGTTCGGAGTCGGAGTATTTGCCAAGGGACGAAGAGGATTACCTCGGGGAGACTCAAGAGTATTACGCTGGGTGAGCAACGTTTAGTTGTTCTTCTTTTATTTTGGAGTGTAGTACTTGTATAGAAGAGAGGTAGTCTGTAATATAATGTTATGTTCAGTCTTTCCACTTATGGACGACTGTAACATTTAAGTATGCTTCCGCTGTTTCTTTTGAGGTTGTAGTAAAGCTCTGTTTATCCTTGAGGTATATGTGTTAACTAGCTTGTTTAGCGTTGCACTTCCCCTTCCGGGGGGCGTGACAAGCCACACTATCAATGTTCTAAAAATCTTGATCTTCAAGGCCCAATGCTTCACTAAGCTGACCCTCGCGACTACTGTAACATTTATTTCTTACCTGAATCCGGTTTTGCTACTGTCTTTCTTTAGGTAATTGCAATACTGCCTTTATTTCCTACAGTGTGTTCCTGTCAAATGACGGGAACCTATGGTGAGCATCACTTAAAGGTGGTCTTAAAACAGATACAAATGTTTATTACTTTATTTGCTCAATTTCAACTGGACTACCTAGGCCACACCATTTCTGGCCAACATGTAGGTGTTGACCGTACAAAAATAGAGGCAATGGTACATTGGCCACCCCTAGTGAGTGCGAAGGCATTAAGAGGCTCTTTGGGTTAAACATGCTATCACATAAGATTTCTCAAGCAGTTTGGCCTCATTTCAAAGCCATTGACAACAAATATCAAGAAGGATAGTTTTCAGTGTAACCCTGAATCTTCTAAGGCCTTCTACGAAGGAAGCTATGGTCTCTATTGCTACTGTTGCTATGCCTCATCTTCACTTACGACTTGGACTACAATAGACGGTAGTGATAGAGGGATGGGAGTAGTTTTGTAGCAACAAGGTCACCCTCTAGCTATCTTCAGCAAGGCTTGGGGGTCTAAGACATTGGGTATGTCAACATATGACAAGGAGCAATTGGCAGTTTTGCAATTACCAAGTGGAACTCAAATATATGTCGTAAACCAATTTTGATGTGCGTTGTCAATCATGGATTTTACTCTATTAACTTCGTGGATGTGTTCTTGGTTATAGCATTAACATCTTAATCACAAACAATATAAGTATCGGAACTCTCAGGAATTCAGTACCATTGTCAGTACTGATCATGAGACAATTCTTGGCTGTGTTCTTGGTTATAGCACTAACAACTTAACGTTCATGTGTCTTAATTTCATAAGCAAACACGAAAGGAATTAATGGTAAGACAACCAAAGGTGAGGGCGGATATTCCAAAGGACAAGATAAATGTAGAAAGCGAAGAAAAGAAACTATGAGTAGTCCATGAGGCTGTTATTTTCCATATGGCTTATCTAACAAATTACAGTGTGTGAAAGACAAGATGGCTTAATGAACTTAGCGTTCAAGCTTTAAATAAGGCAACATGTTTTAGTTTTCTTTGATCACATCTTGAACTCAGTTATTTCCTGTTTATTCTCAATCTTCTTCTAGCTCGTAAGGAACGAATGATGAATAACGATAGAATCTCTCACCACTCTAAATATCTTATTCGTTTACTTGAAATTGTGTTGCAATTTATAGGTGTTTTTCTTTTCAATTTTCAGAAAAGTTGACACCTCTCACCTCTATGAATTTCTCTTTCTTTAAGGAAAGGATATTGTTCTTAGAGATTCAAGAGTAAAAGCTCAATATGCGTACAAGGTATTTCTTATATTTGCTAATTCAGATTAACGCATATCAACCTTACTATGCACAGAGCTAGCAAAGGATAACCATACTATCCAGTGTTCATCTATTCTTGGTATATTCCACTACAACACCTTAGCTTGGACCATACTACTGTTTGTGTCTTGAGTTCTTTAGGTATTTTGACATTAAACAATAGCAGCAAAGGCAAAGCTTCTAAACTAAGCTCGAAAGTTGCTTCACCGTAGGTTCCCGTCATTTGAGTCAATTCAATCTCTCATGGCCTGGGCAGAGTATAATTAGTTGCTAGCAAGAACAACTTGCCAAATAGCAACTGAGTAGGGGTAAAAAAAGAAAAGGTCGTTAAAGGATTCTTGGTGTTGCTGGCACTTGCAGTACATACATATCATCTACAATAAGTCCCTACCTTTTCAACTTGTCATTAGTCCTAAGATTTCCATTGCAGGTCAGCTAGAGAATGAAGGCGATAAGACGGATTTTATCCTTCCAGATGACTTTACCCTGGGGGTTATATACTGTCTAAGACCTTCCATATATAGAATGAATAATAAAGTCACCTGAGGGAGTGAAGTCCACACCACTGTACCATCCTGATCCTTCTTAGGCTGCATTATAGCAGGGATGACCTCAATAATAGCTTTCAAGGTTAAGAATTGGGCTCTAGGCCACTGCCATTGGTTATGAGCTATGACATTATATAGTTTAGCTTGGATATTGCTAGCAGCATCATAAACCACTCTAGCACCATACTTATTTAACAAGGGACGAAAAGGGTGCCAATTATCACACCATAGAAGTAAATTGTGGCCATCACCAACTGTGGTGTTTGATGTAAGGCTGAGCAATATGCTCTAGACTTATTTATTTGTAACCTTTGGAAATGATGCATTAATTCTGTGATCTAACCTACATTGTCTTTTATATATGCCTTGTGTCTGACCAAGGCGCGAGCATACAGCTACCAGCTGCAGCTGTTAATTGACAAGGAATGTTTACCATGAACTGTTACACTTCAGTTGAGTTTATTAGCTGGAAGTGGTGGCACCTACTCCTCCTATTTGCTCTCTTTGACGTTGTTGTGTCACATTCAATTTTTGAGAATCTCTCATGGTATCCGGGTATTCTACCTATCAAGCTCGAAACTGGGTGAGGTCTTGAGCTGCTTTATTCTTTACACACCAGTAGGTTTTGATGCCTTCTTTAATTCTTTCAATGCTCAATTTCAACTGGACTACCTAGGCGACACCATCTCTGGCCATTGACAACGCCCAGTGAGCGTGGAGGCACTAAGAGGCTGTTTGGGATAAACAGGGTATCTCAGCAGATTTCTCAAGCACTTTGGCCTTATTTCGAAGCCATTGACAACAACTATGAAGAATGATAGTTTCTAATGGAACTCTGAAGCTTCTAAGGCCTTTCTAAGATTTCCAGAATAATATGTTTGCAATAATATGTGTGCAAGTTGAGATCTAAATGTAATAATATATGTACCGGTTGATTTTCCTTTTTTTCTATCATCTTACTTGAGAATTATGTAGGGCCTTTTTGTATTGCTTGTTAGATCGGTAGAAAGTTCTTCAAGATATCATCCATGCAAATTTCTTCATGGGCTTCAATGATGTTGGCTGTCACTGGAAGTGATAACTCAATTTGCTTGTTGACATTTACGAAATTTTGGTTTGTTGGCCTAACTGTTCCGTCCGATGTCAAGTAGGTGGTTCCTTTTTTAAGCATTGGTTCAAACTTTGATATGGCATCATTGAACATGACTGCTTGTTTTCTTGTTCCCTGTATGTAAATTCATGAGTTTAGAGTATTAAGAATCAAAGTGTAATAGAGTAAGCCTTTTTTTGGCATAAATTTTAGTCGAAGCTTTTTACCTCCTCATCAGCAATGATTATTTTCCACACTTCTCCAGAGCCCCTTGCATTGCTGTATCTTTCTGGACTACTCAATCGTAGCACCACTACTTTGATGGTCCAGGTCTTTTGGTTTATTCGAAGAGATGTTATTTGGATGTGTTCTAGCTGTGATTCTTCTATTTCTTGTGACTGCATTGCTTTTTCGGTAGACATCTTCGCTGTTCATATGAAGAAAGCATGTTCTTTAATTATATGAATGACATGAGTAAGCATAAGCATATATTTCTTTACAAATAATATTCTGCAAATAGAGTAAGGAATCAGTAAGATATGAGTAGCTAAAAAGTGTTTATTCCGCACTAGCATTAATTCTATGAGCTTTGAATTTTGTTTTTAGATTTTAACTATAAGGATGCAGTGAACAGTGACTGTTTTAGCATTCAGGTGAGGGTAACAAATATGCTATAAACAGCGTACTCTCATAGGCCACTATAAGTAAGGAAAGCTCAATGATTTTGTCTTAAATTTAAATAAATCCAATAGACAATACCATTATAGTTTAAAGTAATGGCACAGTTGAAGTATTTAACTGATTGCGAAATAAGTTTAAATATCATGTAATTCTAATTTACAAAACGTAAATGTAAATTATTTGTAGTGTTATTTACCTCTGGGATGTGAAAACTTCCTCGTATACCACATTTTTCATGCACAACTTTCGTGCTTTTTTCCTTTTTTCTTGCTTCATCAGAACTTTGGTTGTCAGCATGGATGTTCCTCTTGATAAGGCTACATAAAGCTGTCCATGTGAGAAGACATGTTCTGGGAGGTAGACACCAACATGTTTTATGGTCTGTCCTTGGGCTTTGTTGATTGTCATTGCATAGCGGAGTCGAATTGGAAATTGTGTCCGTCTGAACTTGAAAGGATACCCTTCATTTTCAGCCAGGAAAAGTGGTGTCCTTGGTATTAACACTTGATTGCCAGCATGTTGGCCAACCGTTATTTCTGCTGCTATAACGAACTCGCCTAATGATCTACATACCATCCTTGTTCCATTGCATAAGCCATTTGAAGGGTCAAGATATCTTAACAACACAATTGGGCAGTTTTCTTTTAGAATTAGTCTATGTGGCAGAAGGCCATTTGGCATCAAAGTATTTAGAAACTCTTCTTGGTAATAATGGTTAGTGTCATCCACTGCTTCATCATAGCTGTGAAAGATTCTTTCTTCACGAGGGAAAGCTTTAATTAATCTATCATTTAGCATGTCCATATTTTCATTTGTTGTTGCTAAGATTACACGCTCACTCATGTAGTCGATCGAACCAGCATTCTGTTGTATGAAAGGAAAATTTTCTTCAATCAATGCTTCTTCTGGAAATTTACCATCTCGATTTTTTATTATCATCTCATCTGGAAGAGATATCAAGTCCTCTTCAATTGTTGGCTCATTTCCATCCCCTACTCTAAGCAGAAAATTGCAAAAAATAGGATCTGATCTTGCCCTCATGTTTTTTGTGAGCCGAATTTTCTCCGTAAAGTCCCAAAGTGGTGATTTTACAAGGCTTGCAGCAACAGTCTCAGCTCTTGTTGCCCGAGGCACAACAGGTAGCACCTGCTAGAAGTCACCACCGAAAACTATAACCTTCCCTCCAAAAGGTTGGTTACAATTCATTATGTCCCTCAAGCTCCTATCGACAGTTTCAATTGCAAAACGTTTTGCCATCGGAGCCTCATCCCAAATGATTAGCTTAGCCTTACGAAAAATCTCACTAGTTGTACTCTACTTTGGTATGTTACATACGCTGCTTTCTTTGACAATGATTGGGATTTTGAACCTAGAATGTGTTGTACGACCACCAGGCATTATTGCAGCCGCTACACCTGAAGTTGCTGTTGCTAAAGCTATCCATCCTTTTGCCCTAACATGTGCCAGCAAAGTTCTATAAAGAAAAATCTTTCATATTCCCCTAGGGCCATCAATAAAAAATACCCCACTTGAATTCGAATGTACTTGATGTAATATCTTTTTGTATGGTGCATGTTGTTCTTCATTTAAACTTGAAACTGCAGCGATGTCTTCAGGAGGAATTTCAACATTCAGTTCTTCTCTTATTTCTCTTGGGTAATGTATATCATTTTCGCTATCATCTGGAACTAAGGGAGGTGAATCATAATCTGAATTCTTCTTACCCATACTCTCTAAGAAAAAACTGATGCTTTGCAGTGTTGATGACAGATGATAATGAGGAGAATCTAGTTTTGCTTTCCTAAAATCATCAAACATTGCTTCAAAGTTTAAATCCCACAGTTTCCTAACATCTGTTGGTTCAGAGTATACCAAGACCGTCGCAAACAATCTTCGAAGAGCTTTCGGCATTTGGAATGTTGCTGCTTCATTAAGACAATCCACTATGCTCTGGTCTGATTCTAGAAGTCCTCTTTTTTTAGCAGCTTCCTCGAATGTTTTGTATTGAATTCCGTTAACTATTAGCAGATCCTCAAAATGATTCTGGTCCTCTAACATGATTAAGCAATAAGCGTAGGAAATATCTTTCGCCTTCTATTGGGTTAGCACTATTGATACGGCCAATAACACTCATTTTCTTTCTTTCTCTCCAACACTTCCCATTTCTATCCTACACGTAGTGCTCAGGAAACTCATTGTAGAGGTATTTTACCGTTTTGGCTTTTGCAATATTGGCATTCATCCTAAAGAATTTTGTAAGCATTATTTTGGTCGCATGATCCCAAAGAGCGACGTTTCTTAGATCCTGATTTTTCCAATAGGTCAAGCACTGTTTGTTAGGTAAGTGCAATTGCAAGTTAATCACTGCTGGGTTCATCTCATTCAAATTAAACTCAAATGTCCTCCACATGGCTTCTGGGGCTGAAACCCATAGAGCATCTTGAAATCTTTGGATTTCATCACTTACACTCCCTTTGTCATCAAACTTGACATGTACCGCTAATTTATCATGGCCCTTATAAATATACTTATAAAGGTACTTTACTGCCTTCAACCCTGAACATATCCCTACATTAATGTGGCAATTGTGTCTCATGAGTAGGTATGGGTTGTATGGAACTACCCATTGGTTGTTCAGAAGTTTCTTTCGAACTAAAACCTCCCGTTTATTATCCCTTCTCCTGTAGATAGGGTAAGCATCTTTGCCTTGGGTAGTTTTAGAGCAAAACCCATGAGGGTAATGGTTCTTGCATTCTCCGTTAACCATGCAAGGGTTTTTCTTATTTTGATTGCCGCAGGGACCATGCATCATATGCTTAACAACTAAAGAATGGAGTTTAGGTTGGCTATCTGGATTTGGGATTTCTGCACAAACAAACTTGTCATATTGATCTGGAGTTGTTATTTTTGTAGTTTGGCTTAAGTATAATGAGCATATGAGCGTGTGGCAGTCCTCTTTTTTGAAATTCAATAACGTGAACATTTGTTGCCACTTTCCCAAATACTTTTTTCTTGAAAAGTTGGTCTTTAAGGTCCTAAAGTTTTGCCCTAAAAACACGTGCAACTAAGTCAGGTCTATCTTGAGGTTTTTTTCCGGGAAGCAACTCATTGGTAATTTCTTGCCAATCAGGGTTGCAAGTCACTGTGAGAAAAATATCGGGTTTTCCAAAGCGCTGAACCAATGCCATTGCATCTAAATATCTACGACGCATGTCTCTTGGACCCCCAACAAATGAAGCGGGTAACACAACTCTTTTTCCAACCTCACTTCCCCTAGTTTCTCCAGCAGTTACACTGTCGACTATCCCTTGATATAACTCACTGCGGAGATCTAATTGCCTTGTACGATAATAGTCCAACCGAGTTGTCTCCAGCTTAATATACGTGTCTACTGCATACTGTTGTAATAGACGCCCTGCTGATAGAATGTGTGGGGCTTGTATTTTCTTAATCTGAAGTTTATGACAGTAGTACTCACGACACGATACATACCCAGATTTTTCTTCAGCAACTCCTAATTTTTTTTAAAAAAAATGAAATATTTTAGCACGTACTTTAAGTTTTAAGTTTACGCAATAAATTAAAGCCCTGGTAAATTTACCTGTTTTCTCTCGAGAAAATATTTCTTCAGCGGTTGAAAAGGGCCCTACAGATTGATAATTCGTGTCTCCTAAATCTTGTAGTTGTCCTTGTGCATTAGCAATTTCCTCTATCCCTCATTTTTTTATGTTTTGATGCCATCCAACTTCACCTTTTGGAAATAACAAGGGATATTGCAAAGGATCATAGCAACCATAGTAATGCCTAACTCTATGGTTGCTGCCAGAATGTGCATGGACAGTGATATCACACTCTAGAGGTCCATGATGATCATTGCCTTCTATCCATATAGCGGCGACTTGGTCAGCGGACGGAGCATTGTAAACCCGTTGATCTAATTTGACATCCTTCTTAATATGTATTTGAAAATCATTCAGTGATGGGAAGTCTTTGAGTCTCCGAAGGAATTGTGAATATGGGTTACCTCGCTGAATCTCCATTAGTTTTTTGACTATGTCGTCGCTCAAGTCTGCATGTTGGAATTTTTCATTATGTTTTGCAGTTCATTAGCAATATCGTAGAAATACAACCGGAAGTAAGAGGGCCTACTTTCTGTGGGAACCAAAGCTGGCAGATTATGGTATATTTGGCCTTGTGCTCTAAATGTGTATATCCCTTATTTTGATGATGCAAGTTCCTTGTCGATATTCACCCCGAATGATGTAAAACTGAATAAACTGTTGTATGCTCGGATGTTCCTCATAAATTCTATTCCTTCTTCAGTTTCAGAACTAAACAATGCTTTCAACTCAACTGGTATATGTATTGGCGCTAGTTTGACTTGTCCCTTCTGGCAGCAAAATGTAGGCGGTTCATATTGGAACCGCTTAGCACCATTATGTACACAGTCATCAACATTTTCCAGCTCCACAACTCCATATTCTTCACAGTTATTGGCCTCCTCTGCTATTCGAATTTCACAATTAGTTTTTTTTTTCCTGAAAAGACTTGTAATTATTATTATTTTTCCAGAAGGTGCCCTAAGAAACGACAAACCTTGTTCATCAAGTGCCGTTGCCACTACAAGAAAAAAGGCTTTTAGCGACGGGAAAATCCGTCGCTAAAAGCCTTTATTCCGTCGCTAAAACAATTAGCGACGGATTCACCGTCGCTAAAAGTCCCTCGTATAAAAGCCCGTCAGTAATAGTTTAGCGACGGAATTTTGAACTCCGTCGTTAAATATGTAATTTTTTACGACGGATTTATTTTTAATTAGCGACGGATATTCCGTCGCTAATTATATTTTTAGTATTTTAATTTATTTTCTTTTTTATAACATTAGCGACAGAATAATCCGTCGCTAAAAAGATTATTTAGAGCTGGATTTAATCCGTCGCCAAAAGTCAATTTTTTTTGAATTTTTTTTTTATTTTTCAATTACCCAGACATGTAATACAATTTTCATTTCTCAACAACAACGCGCAATAATCAATACATAAATAAATATATATAATCAATTATAAAAAATATTTCAATATAAAAAAGACTCATATGTACAAGCCGGGAACCGAATACAACCGGTTAGGGGAGGGGAGAAGAGTACAAGCCGGGGGCGGGGGGGGGGGGGAAGCTAGGAACAGGCACGGGAAGGGGCTTATCAGGGGTCGCCGAGTCCCGGATCTGGATCCTGCTGATTCGGGGCCGGCTCGGCATCTCCAGCAGTGTCCTGCTCCCTGATCATCCTCACCACCACTGTAGCAATGCGCTGGATCTCCTCGTCGTCCAACTGACGCTGAGGAGCCGGTGTCTGTGGAGGGGCAACAGGGGGTGAGGATGCTCCTATCACGGCACGAGCAGTCGTGCTAGGCAGGCCACGTATGAGACCTTTCGGCCGATTCACGACCTCCGACGTATCCAGCCATCGCTTCAACCCCCTAGTACTCGCAGCCGTACTAGTGGACGCTGATGGCTGTCCGGACTGCTGCTCGGACCCCCTTAGCTGTTCATACGAGGCCTGCAAAAACAGTGGTTTAACGATATGTTAGCGCATTAATTAACGAAACGGACATTGAGGATAGAAAGACAAAACATTAACAACTTAAATAAATTGACTCACATCGATCCGCCGGGCAATATCTGAAATATAGTCGCCCGCCCGGTGCGCCTCGTCCTTGTCCTTCTTCCGCACGTGCGTCTGACTATAGGTCAGAGCTATGACCTCATCCTCCTCCAGATCCAGGTGCTCGACCGCGTTCATGTGTCGGACGATGTCGTGTGGCACCGACCCCCCCGTGTGCGTCAGATCTTTGTTATGTTTGTTCTCGGCCCCGCTCTTACTCTTGGCGTCCCAGCCTGGATCCGCAGCCCACCGATCTATCATCTCCCCCCATACACGGTGAGATATCCAATGTGGGGGATATCTCGTCATCTCCGTCATCGGGGCACCCTCGGGCAGCAGCTTCTTTGCCTGGTCCCGTGCGTCGTGGAGCCATCGGCGGTAATTCTTGCCGATGTAAACAAAGAAGGCTTGCTGCCCCAGTGCCTGCTGCTGAGGCGTGTCAAACGTAAACCCCTCCTGTAAGGCATTCAATAACACAAATTATGACCAGAAAACAAACTGTAATTAAACATTTACTAACGCTGAAAAAAATACTTCACCGTACCAGCCACTCCTCCCATAGGGCCTCCCTCGCAGCGGCATCCTAGTCCTTCCAGTACAGGCGTGGCTCGAAGAATCGGCCCTTCACAAGAACGTCGATCTTCGTCCTCGCCAGATTCTCCAGGATCCTGCCAAAGAAGTAAATAAATCAATTAATACAGTTCAAATATAAATTAACACCCCAAAATTTTAAATTTAAGGCATGAGTGATATTTTTAGTACTCTCCTGCGTGAGCGTAACTCTCTGTTTACGCTAGGGGTCGATGCGTACCCCGCGTGTCGGACCACGGCCTCGTCGAGATCCTACAAAACACAGACATTAATACAGTTCAAATATACTTTAAATATAAGGCTAGCGAAAATGTACTAAACACCGTTATAAACTATACCTGAGGTAGAACCCACGGAAGATGGAGAATGCACGCGCGTGTGGGATGAATCTGCGTCGGGCTGGGGCGACGGCTGGGGCTGGGGCTGGAGCTGGGGCCCCATCTGCTGTCCGCGATCACTCTGTGCCTCGTCATCAGTAGGCAATGACGAGGTGGGACCCACCGGGGAGGAAGCAGCTCGGCGTCCAGCCCGGCCACGAAAAGCCCGTATCCTATCCATATCTGACTTCATATAGATTATATACAAAGACATTAACACGTGAAAAACAATAATTTGGCATAAATCATCATCGGCACTATATATATATATATATATATATATATATATGAACGGATGTGCAAAAACACATCAATAAACACCAAGTTCTAAAATGTTACTACATTTTTCCCGTGATGTTACAACATTACAAGTCAATCATTTTCAGTTTGCGAATCATCTTCATCACTTTCCTCGTCGCCCTCTTCTTCGTGGGACTCGTCGTCCTCTTCATCTTCTAATTCATCATCTTCATCAGTAGACTCGGTCACATCATCTCCAACACTTTCCACGTCTTCCGCGTCATCATCTACGACTTCTTCTCCCACAAGAAGTGTTGTTGGAAGAGGAAGATCGTCCTCCTCGTTGTTGACCTCAACAGGGAACAAGACACGTGGTTGGTCGGCTTGAAAGGAGTCTAGCTCGCTGTCATATGTCACGGAAAATTTCTTGGACTTGATAGTTGTATACCAATGAGATTTGGGATTGGCGACGTCCTCCGCGTAAAAGACTTGTACAGCTTGACTAGCAAACACAAAGGGCTCGTCTGATGCAAGTCTTGACTTGACATTGACATCTACAATCCCTTGAGAGCTAACACGGATTCCTCTACTGCATGTGACATCGAACCACGTACACTTGAACATTACCAGGCGGTTTTGGGAACCCAGATATGTTAGCTCAACAATCTCATCTAGCTCTCCGTAAAAGTCCATGCAATTCTCGGCATAACAGTCGCCGTTGACCAAGACTCCACTGTTTTGGGTTTGTTTTGTTCGGTCATCATCTTTTACGTTAAACCTAAACCCGTTGATGATATAGCCTCCGTAACAGGATGTTTGTTTGTTAGGGCCTTCGGCTAGTAATTTCAAGCAGGAGGCCACTGGTCTATCCATTGACTGAACCTATTGTAGATGACGGTAAAAATTAAGGATAAATCAGTATACTAATTGGCCACAGAACTGTATATAACACATAATATAATTTCGGATAATTATAGCTGATTAGGGTTGATTAGGACTAATTAGGGTTATTTAGTCCTAATTAGGGTTTAATTGTGCCGAGTAGTGCTGATTAGTCCTAATTAGGGCTAATTAGGCTTAATTGGGTTATGTTAGGACTAATTAATGTTAATGAGGGCTAGTTTCGGATAATTATAGCTAATTAGGGTTGATTAGGACTAATTAGGGTTATTTAGTCCTAATTAGGGTTTAATTGTGCCGAGTAGTGCTGATTAGTCCTAATTAGGGCTAATTAGGCTTAATTGGGCTATGTTAGGGCTAATTAATGTTAATGAGGGCTAGTTTCGGATAATTATAGCTAATTAGTGTTGATTAGGACTAATTAGAGTTATTTAGTCCTAATTAGGGTTTAATTGTGCCGAGTAGTGAAGATTAGTCCTAATTAGGGCTAATTAGGCTTAATTGGGTTATGTTAGGGCTAATTAATGTTAATGAGGGCTAGTTTCGGATAATTATAGCTAATTAGGGTTGATTAGGACTAATTAGGGTTATTTAGTCCTAATTAGGATTTAATTGTGCCGAGTAGTGAAGATTAGTCCTAATTAGGGCTAATTAGGCTTAATTGGGTTATGTTAGGGCTAATCATTATGCGCATAATTGGGTTCATTTGGGCTAATTTGAAGTAATTACAGCTAATTTGATTTTCATTAGGTTCTTAGGGTTAATTAAAACTAATTAAGCTCGTTAGAGCTAATTATGGTTAATTGATTTACTAAAATATTGTTAATCAGGACTAATTAGGGCTAATTATAGCCAGTGCTGGAGCCACGATGAGATTTCAGGGGGTGCATGCTAAAAATGTCGCATTAACCTAACTAACCTAAATTTAATGCACATTCAACAGTTGCTCAATTCCGACACCTCATATAGGGTGTCGATATGGTGTCCGATACGTGTCTGACACCTCCAGACACGTGTCCGACACAAACCGACACGTGTACGACACCTCTGGACACGTGTCCAACGCCTCCAGCCACGTGTCCGACGCCCACCGACACACACCTCCAGACACATCGGCATACGTTAATTTGTTTTTTAAACGTCGGACACCGTCGATCAGACGTGGTGTCCGTGTCTGTGCTAACTAACAGGTATCTCAATCTAATTGGTCCCATCCTCCGTTAACAACCTCAATTCCAACACCTCATAGAGGGTGTCGATATGGTGTCCGATACGTGTCTGACACCTCCGGACACGTGTCCGACACATACCGACACGTGTCCGACGCCTCCGGACACGTGGCTGACGCCCACCGACAGGCATCTACAGACACATCGACATACGTTAATTTATTTTTTAAATGTCAGACATCGTCGATCAGACGTGGTGTCTGTGTCTGCGCTAACTAATAGGTATCTCAATCTAATTGGGTCCCATCCTCCGTCAACAATCTCAATTTCGACACCTCATATAGGGTGTCGATATGGTGTCCGATACATGTCTGAAACCTCAGGACACGTGTCCGTCACATACCGACACGTGTCCGACGCCTCTGGACAAGTGTCCAACGCCCACCGACACGCACCTCCAGACACATCGGCATACGTTAATTTATTTTTTAAATGTCGGACACCGTCGATCAGACGTGGTGTCCATGTCTGCGCTAACTAACAGGTATCTCAATCCAATTGGGTCCCATCCTCCGTCAACAATCTCAATTCTCAATTCTCAAATGCTCAATGCAATAAAAATTAACAAAAATCACACATTCAATCCAATTGGGTCCCATCCTCCTTCAATAATCTCAATATCTCAAATGCTCAATGCACAATTAACAATCTAAAATCATCAATTAACAACCTAAAATCATCAATTAATAATCGTAATTACTTCAAATGCACAGCTAATAACCTAAAATCATCAATTAACAACCTAAAATCACAGATCAATAATCACAATTCTCAAATGCACAATTAACAACCTAAAATTATCAAACAAATTATCAATGTTCAAATAGGAAAAAATTGTTCAAATTGCACATATCCGATTTCAATTTAGGATTCGATTGTATTAGGGCATTCAATTTAGGGTTCAATTAGGGTTTTAATTAGTTTAAGTTAGGGTTCGGTTCGATTAGAGCATTCAATGTAGGGTTCAATTAAGGGGTTCTATTGATTCAATTTAGGGTTCGGTTGATTTGGGGCATTCAATTTAGGGTTCAATCAGGGGTTCAATTAGTTTAATTTAGGGTTCGATTCGATTAGGGCATTCAATTTAGGATTTAATTAGGGTTTAATTAGTTCAATTTAGGGTTCAATTAGGGGGTTCTATTAGTTCAGTTTAGGGTTCGGTTGATTTGAGGCATTCAATTTAGGGTTCAATTAGTTCAATTTAGGGTTCGGTTGGATTAGGGCATTCAATTTAGGGTTCAATTAGTTTAATTTAGGGTTCAATTCGATTAGGGCATTCAATTTAGGGTTTAATTAGGGTTCAATTACATCAATTTAGGGTTCAATTAGGGGGTTCTATTGATTCAATTTAGGGTTCGGTTGATTTGGGGCATTCAATTTAGGGTTCAAGTAGGGGGTTCAATTATTTCAATTTAGGGTTCGGTTGGATCAGGACATTCAATTAGGGGTTCAATTAGTTTAATTTAGGGTTCAATTCGATTAGGGCATTCAATTTAGGGTTTAATTAGGATTCAATTACTTCAATTTAGGGTTCAATTAGGGGGTTCTATTAGTTCAATTTAGGGTTCGGTTGATTTGGGGCATTCAATTTAGGGTTCAATTAGGAGTTCAAATAGTTTAATTTAGGGTTCGATTTGATTATGACATTCAATTTTGGGTTTAATTAGGGTTCAATTACTTCAATTTAGGGGTCAATTAGGGGGATCTATTAGTTCAATTTAGGGTTCGAGTGGATTAGGGCATTCGATTTAGGGTTCAATTAGGGGTTCAATTAGTAGCGCTTCTCCTAAGGTTAGTTGCAGCGGGTGAAGGAAGCGAGAGCTTAGCGTACCCAGGTGCCAAAGTGCAAGGCACATCACAAAGCGGGAAGCTAATTTAGGTACAGGTTTACCCTCACGGGGTTTACCCGAATCCCTCATTTTAGATGCATTGTTTTTAGTTAAATTTAGGTACATGATACTGCTTAATGTTTAGGTACATGATACTGCTTAATGTTTTTAGTTAAATTTACCGGTACCTGACTGTTTTCATGTTTATGCTTATCGCACCTTTTCTGAAATAATAACGCTGCACCACTCCCCAACCCCATCTCACTACCCCTGTTTTATAAACACACTCCCCCACCTACACGAACCTTCTCCTAACGGAAAATAAAACTTATGAATTCCTAACCGCGTTCAACCTATTCTCAAGCCAATTACTGAAACCCTAGATGCAAAACTAGTGAAAGAAGAAGCACAAAAACAGCAAAGTCAAAGCATTCGGGAAATTCAGTAACGCTAGATAGAAAATTAGTAAAGGAATTCGTGAAATTCACTTCGCCGAATCACAGCAAGGAGCTTACCGAATTTAGAAATTCACTTCGCCGGAATCTGGTGACGGCGGCGGAAACGAAGGCGAGATCCTCCGGCGACCAGTTTGGGTTAGGTCACCTGCTTCGTTCTCTTTCCTTGATGACGCAAGAAGCAGACTCACCGTCGGGGGTGGGTTACCGTTGATAACAGAGACCGTCGCTGCTTGGTAGTGGTGGTGCGACGTCGAAGGTGGGTTGCCGTAGATGTGAAGGTCGTCGGTGCACCGGTAAGAGAGAGAGAGAGAGAGACGGGAGAAAGGAAAAGAAAAAGGGCTATTTTATAAAAGACTTTTAGCGACGGACTAATTCCGTCGGTAAAAGTCCTTCGGTAAATCCAAACATTGAACGACGGAATTTTTTCTGACGGAATTATTCCTTCGCTTATATATAATTTTAAAATTATCGAAAATTATAAAATTGTATAAACTATTTAGCGACGGTACTATCTGTCGACAAAAGTGCGTCTGTAATAGTCCGTTGGCAAAGGCTTTTAGCAACGGAATATTCCGTCGCTGAAAGGATTTACCGACATATGTTAATCGACGGCTTATTCCGTCGCTGAAAGACGTTTTTAGCGACGGAATGTTTCAGCGACGGAATGTATTCTGTCGCTAAAAGTCCGTCGCTAAATTTGTCTTTTCTTGTAGTGTGCTTGAGCTCTCAGAAGCCAATCAATCTTCCTTCTTTAGTTAACAACAACACTGCTTCCATCACCCTTGTCTTTCTGAAGTTGAATTGTTTCCCTTTTCCTTGAGTTTGTTCTCTCAATATATTCCCTTCTTTGCTTGAGACTAAGCTTGATATATCTACTTGCGCTAGCCCGTGTTTAGTTCTTTTGGAGACAATCTGAAACTGTTTGTTTGTTTGTTTGTTTTTGTGATTAATTGCCGCAAGTTGTAGGTGCTATCTAAAAGTTAAGCCAATGTTCAATCCTTACTTACCTGTTATCTTCTTCGGCTAGTTTCTTTTATGCTTAAATGCTGAAATAAGGAGGATACATTGTTAATTTATGCGTTCAGTCTTTAGATTTTAGATCTTTGTTTATCTCTGAGTAAAAATTTATTTGGCCCAACCCTTTTCCAAGTAGGCCAAAGGTTTTGGAGATGGATGATATGTTATCACTGAGAGTGACATTTCCTATCTAATCGCCCTAGGCATAGATAGCTAATGATACATATACGAAGCACACACATCTATGTGTGGTAATCTAATTGTACAAAGCAGTGCTAACATGCTAAATAAGCAATAATACATTTTTGAAGCTAAAGCTTTGTAGAACAAACCATTTAGTCCATACAAGCAAACACATTTATATTCCCAGTAAAAGGACCGTAGACATACCTTATTAATAATGTTGTCACGAATTGCAGGAAATCTGTTAAAATGAAATAGAAGCTACATCAGGAATCTCCTAATATTTTCAAGTCTTAAACATTTGTCACAACTATTAACTAAATCAAGCATTCTAGCGTAGCATAACAACAATGACATAACCCATGTAATTTGTTAGATAAGTACCGTGATACAACAGTGAGCCCATGTTGCAAGTAACAACTTCTAATGTACTTATATGCAACCTTCCAAAGGAAAATGCCTAATTGAATAAAATGTCATCTTTTCTCGCGATGTATACAAAGACTACACCATGAACTTCCCATTTTCATCATATATTGATCTTAAAAGAACATAGGATTTCAAGCAAACCCCAGCACATCTTAATCCTTGTCTTTTTGGTAACAGATTTAGTTCTCCATAAAGCAAACAAAATTTGTTCCTCATGTCATGTATAAGTACAGGAAATGGTATATACATAAGACCTACATGTTGGAAACACAAGAGGTCATAATGTAGATTGAGCACAAGTAATCATAGATGGTACCTCAATCAAAATATCACTTTCTATTGTGACCGAAAATATTTTTGAAGCATGTGGATAGAAGAAAGCATCACAAAGAAACAAATAACCGAATACCCAACAAGAATAAAACAAAAAGTTCAATATAACCCATAGTATTCAAGCATTAACAAACCAGAAATAAGCATTAAATCATCATAGCAGGATTAATTGATCTAAAAAAGTGGTAAACAACTTTAATTATCTGCATTAAACAACCACCTAAGTTCAAAAATCCAAAAAGAAAGAGAAGAGCCCCTGCATGACACGATTCAACAGTAACTAATAAGAAGAAACTCCTAAAGGTTATGTTTAAGGCGTGTTTACTTTTCCATTCACGCAATAAAACCCACACCCGCACTGTGGGCTCTCCTCAAAGCTCTAAATCGAAAACCCGAACAACACAAGTAAGCAATGCGTTCCCAGTTATACATTTTGAAGTCTGTCAAATCTCAAAGCTCGTCCACTTTTTAATGGTCTGAATTAAACATTTTTTTTTTTTGCTTACTTAATGACACTACATGACAGCAACCTAAGCATGAGCCAAACATGTAGCACAAGCATTCACTAAATTAAGGAACTCTATTTCATTCGCTAAAAAGAAGAGGTCAGACATACCTTAGTGATAGAGCTGCGATATCATTCCAGTGCAGCGTTAACTTGTTTGAAAACCCCTCTGAATTGAAAGGACTACATCAAAACTAACAAAGAGAAAAAGTATATTTAACTACTACATGTCATTTGCCATTCTCTTGTAGTTAAGATGTGATTATGCAATATGTTATCATTATTTCCCTTAGTCACTTTTTCTTAATAAGATAGATTGTACATGACAAATCTCCCAATATTTTCATTAAGTCTTGAGAATTCATGACGTAAATCAGCAAAGCTATAAGACTGCCTATTTCTGTTTTTTCTTGCGGAAGATGCTGCAGTAAAAGCTTTTTTTTTCATAGATTTGTAGTCCATGGGCATGGTTCAGACCATAGTTGGCAAGCCAGCCTGCGCAGAAGTTGCCTGGCCTATATGCATCTCATGTTTTGTGGTCTTTTCATCGTATTTTACATGTGCTTCTTGGTCTTTTCTTGTATTGCACTTAAAGCACCAGACAACAATGATTCGTGTGTTCTTTCCTCAACTTAATCGTAGCTTGATTGTCTGCGGATGAGCCAAGCAAAATGCCTAATTGAGGAGAAGGTTAGCCTTGCCGTCCGATGTATACAAATAATAGACGTTTGCACCATATGGTGATGTGATTGTTGGTGAATTATCTGGCACTCATTGATTTGTTTTCCATTTCAGTTGATAGAAAATTAATCGCTTTGAATATTGACTTTCTTTAAGTTGGCTTATACGATTGAAATCAAAAGTGTCGAATCAATAAGACAAAATCCAGCCTATATGCATCTCATGTTTTGTGGTCTTTTCATCGTATTTTACATGTGCTTCTTGGTCTTTTCTTGTATTGCACTTAAAGCACCAGATAACAATGATCGAAACTGACAACAATGATCGAAACTTCATACAGATCTTGTGTTTTATGGCCTATGAAAAGTGTTACTCTTCTCTTTATGCAAGTGTAATACGCTGTTCACTCATATTTTTCTTTACTCCTTCATCTGCCTAAACATTTTATCATGTTTGAAACTATATAAAATTAGCTACTGTTTGATACATATAAGTATGTAAATACAAATAATTCAAACACACAAGATCCAGGTATCTATAAGGAAGTTCTTTATTTCATACAAAGCTCAAAACTCAATGCTTGCTTAAGATGTACAAAAGACTCATTAATGCATAAGATGGTTCGTTTAAGGTAGGCTCCAGCTTGATTCTAGGCGTTCATATATTCGTAGGGCACATGAAGTTTTTTTAAGATTGTTGTCCATTTAAGTTTTCCTCGCAATGCTCTTTTACCACTTTAATTCCAGTAATCACTTCCTTCAAGATGCGATCACATTCCTTGAGTTCATTTTCAGCACGTGCTTGAACTTCTTCAAGTTCTTTTCAGCATTTACCCGTACTTCTTGAAGATCATTCCATGCCTTGTGCAATTCCCTCCGTAAGAAATCATTATCTTCATGGATTTTGTCTTTTTTTGAATTCGTAAGCCTAGTCAGTCTACAGCCACCACGACCATATGTAGGAGCCCAATATCTCTTAGAGTATAGAGGTATAGACAATCTTGGATCGGGCTTTCGAGACCTTCCTGTTGACGATGATACATTTTGCAATGAGGAATACCCTGTCACGTCCATGGTTGGTTGAGTGGAGTCTCCTCCGTTCGATCCTTGGTTAGGCATGGAACTATTGAAGTCAAGAAAGTAACCAGGTTAATGGAACGCGTTTAAGTACCTTTTATAGTGTATATATGAGTCTCATACCTCATCATCATACCCTACTATCCAAAGGCACATCCTAAGCAAAGTCATGGCAAAAAGCCACGCAAATTAGCCTTTCTCAACTCAACTGAGATCTAGGCTCCCAATCTAATCCCATATTTGCTCGCTTAAACGTTAGCCAAAGTTCTTCTTGCGTACATCTAAAACTGCTTCCTTTGTAAAAGGCATAAACTTGCAGCCACAATTCACAAACAATCAAGAACATTCAAAGCATTTCCTCCCGGCCTCCTTCCCTCTTCTCTGTAAAAGTTCCCCCATTAAGCTGACTTCCTAATCTAGTCAAATATATGGCATATTGGATCTTCAGGAGGTTAGAGGAAAAAGGAAAAGACTGATCGTCACAGTCTTGCAATCAAGCCTAAGAGCTGGCATTATAAGGATTGGTGGTTAATGTGAATGGTTTTATTTGTTTTACAATTAGACCTCCACTGCAGTTATAAGGATTGGTGGTTAATGTGAATGGTTTGATTTATTTTATATTTTAAAGCTCTGATTTAAGTTGGGGGCCTAACAGTGGCTCATTAGGTGTGATTGAAACCCTTTACTTGCTAATAAGTTATTAATTTCAGAGGTGAAATCGCATAAGTGGAGTCGATAACAGGTCCAATATGATGAAATGAAAGCTGAGAATAGCAAAAACAATTCAAAATTAGAACATAAATTAATCCAAAACTAATTACCCGAATACGAAGATAGAACCGCCGAATGTAAAAATCCTCAAAGGTGTAAGCAGATTGGACACCTGAAAACCAAAAACTAACCAAATTTACAATCTCAGACTTATTAATAGACGAAATTGGCAATATTTCCCTGGAAAACATACCCGGGGATTGTCGCTTGGCCACCAATCGATAAGGTGTAAGCAGATTGGTCAGCTGAAAACCTAAAACGAACCAAATTTACAAGCTAAGACTTATTAATACACGAAATTGACAATATTTTCCTGGAAAACAGACCTTAAGATTCTTGTCAAGCCACCAATCGATGAGCTTCCTAAAGCATTCACGCAATTTACCAAAAGAAAGTTATACATAGCTGGAAACGATTGAAAAACATCTAAATTATAACAGGTTAGACCTAACCTGGCTGTGCTTGCAGTAAGACCCCAAAATTATAGCTACAGAATTCCAGCGACACACTGGAAGGAGGCGAAGAGAATGAAGGATCTGGGAAGATGAGTTTTTTTTTAGGATTAATGATCTGGAATTGGAAGCACGGATGTATGTAGACATTTCTACAGAGAAATCTACAGAGAAATCTACAGAGAAAAGAATGAAGAAAGATGAGAGAAATGGAAGAACCAAAGAGGAAAAGGAAGAGTCTACATATATGCATGAACTGAAGAGGGAAATGGAATAGTCTCTGAACCGATTTTTGGCTGTGATGTTTGGCGCCATGAACTTCAACTAACTTTTTTTTGTATGTTTGGTTGTAACTGTTTTTCGGTTTTCCTTTTTCCTTCTTAGGTGATTTTGAAGGTTGAACTCTTTCTTTGCTGTGGTTTTTTTGTTTTTTGTTCTCAATTTTTTTAAATTTCTTAGTTGTGTTTTTCTTTTGGACTTCGAAGGTTTTCTTATATATATATATATATATAAAGGGGGAAGGATAGAAAAAAAATGAAAAAAAAAAAACATTAGTCATTAATACTAATAGTATTTATAAAAGGGTAGGGTATGGGGGGAAGGGTAGAAAATAATAAAAAAAACATTAGTCATTAATACTAATAGTATTTATGAAAGGGTATGGTCGTTATTAGAGTGATTAACAAAGGGAAAAAAGGAAAAAAAAAATTTACAACATTGGTACTTTTATAGGTAGTATAGATAAAAATGGAGTACATGGTTCTAGACAATTAGTTCTGACCATTTTGGACTGTTTGATCAATGAGCTAATGTGCTATAATTACCGGCTAAGGTAAGCAGGAATTATTTTACATTACGTTAGTTTCTAAGCATCATTGTATTGGGTTATCATTTTAAAGACATCAAGAAAGAAACACTTTCTCTTTTTTCAACTTCAAGGTGTTTGCTCATGCTAAAAATTCTTTTTAATAAAATAGTGTTGAAATTACCTTATTACTGTCAATGCCATACTCCATCACACTAATTACAGTTTCCAAACGGATTGTTTGTTTTTGTTTTTATTATGCTTTCAAATTCCTCGAACTCTATGTCTCTTCATCTTTATTAAGCTTTTTCGGTCTCCTCTCTACACTATGCCCTTATAAGTACGTGTAATCATGATGGTTTAGCTAATAACAATGTCGGGATCGAAATACTTGGTCGTAGTTTTTGAATCCGATTTGCATTTTTTTCTCTTGCCATTATGTCCACCATTTTCATCTTCATGCTCTCTTCCTTTGGTAACATGGTAATTATTGAGGTTGAGTTTGGAAGTGTTTTTGTTTTGGGAACAGTAAACTAAAAACTCATTTATGGTCAACTCTTTAGCAATTAAAATCATATAATCATCAAATAAGTAGTAACCTTTTGAGAAACGAATTTCATTCCATAGGATGAACAAAATAATCCTTCACACTCTATACTCAGTAATTTTTAAGACAGAGAAATTTGTACATGCACAAATACACAACATGCAGTCATTATGAATCCCAGTCTAATTCAGTCTGCAATCTACTTTAAGTGGCAAATGAGACCACCAGTTGTTGTAGGTATCTGACAACATAGGCAGATTAGGGGCTACATCATTACGGTCAACACCAGCATCAATAGAATGATGTTGTGGGGATGGGTCTACCACCCTTGGCAAATAGTTCATATCATTGGCAGAGGTAAGCTCTTGCACAACAAAAAAGTTGCTATAAGACGCTGGGATAATCTACTTATAATCAAACTGGCAATGAATTCGGCAAGTGAAGTAGAAAAATAAAGATCACATGCCGATTAAATACACACAATGATATCTAGGGGTCTGTAGAGTGGATTTGTGGATTCTCCACCAGTTGTAATTCCATCGTATGTCTTTAGACTCTTTGCAATAAAATTGAGTCTAATCACCGATTCTTGAGACCCTCGAGCAATTGTGAAAGGGACCTAAAGGAATGAGGTAGTTACCTCGTCCACTCCAGCTCAGCTACAAGGCGCATATGATCTAAGAGCTATATATATAGAGCAAGGGGCTATCTTTAATGCTGAGATCCCAATGCATCTCAGTAATAACATTGATCGTGTCTGCAACAACTACATGAGCCAGGGTTTTCTTCAGTTTACCAGCTAGTAAAAATATATAGGGTGACTAACCGGCTAGTTCTGACCTAAGTGGAAAACTTTGCAAAGTGCCTTCTTGTGTTTGGCCTATCCATGTACCTATTCTCAAGCTCAACCACATACTATTCTCATTCTCATTCTTCTTTCTATGCATGGTTTTGTGTATCATGTTTTTTCGTATACATAAATTAAAAAAAGAATAAAAAAGAGAACTTTTAAAAATAGCCTTTAAATTGTCATAAGTTTAAATCGAAGTCGAAAAAATGTATGTATCTCTAAGCTACCCTAGGTCTAGAATCCTATCTTCCTACCCTCAACCTCTTTCTGTGCGGCTCACTATCTGTCGAGCTGGAGATGTAATCGACAATGGAGTTAGAGTCATCGTCCTCGAATACCTAGATAGTCCTCCGAATCAGTGTGAAGGCTCCCAAGCTAGGCTCTCAAATATGAACTCCTGTCAAACATTGAGATGACTACGATGCACTCTTCTCCTTATATGAGTGGATAAATAGCTTCTTCTTGCCCTTCTACAATGCCAGGGTTATAGCTTTCCTTTTATCAGCACTTGAAGATCTCGTGCTCGTCATCGGTTTTAACATTCGAATTGTGATGAATCGGGGAATAAGTCTGTCGGTCGCCCTTGTCTTAACTCGGCCACCCTATTAAGCTATAGATCCCCTACTCACTAGTGCTGGATATGCGATGTCCCCTCGCCCAGTAGACTCTCACCATATGGTAGATCCCTATCCCGATGGTAATGTAGACACTCCAATCACCTCAGTCATGATGTCCTGCACATGAGCTGAGTGGTCAACTTGGTGACCATCTCATGTAAGTTGTGGATCATCTTGTACGCTCATCTTAGCTTCTTTCTCATAAACTTCCATGAATAACTGTTAGAAGGCTGGCAAGAGGAAGTACAAAATTTATAAAGAGGAGACGGGAAAGAAAATTACCGTCTTTCAGCCTGCTATGTTCTAGAGGCCAAACATCTCCTCGTCGCCACCCAGCGCAGGGATCAGGGTCGTCTCAAAAAATCTATCCAGCCGTAGTATGCTCATTATCCATAAGGGAAATGGGATGCCGCTCGAGCAATCTTTAAACTTGGATCCTCGCTCTTCCCTCTAGATCCCAGTTGAATCCTGCCCACTCCATAGACAAAAAGGGAGCCAAGTCCGCCTTAGAAAATGTCATAGAGCTGAAGGTCGTTTAGCCCCTCAAGGTCATTCATTGATATCCCTCTCATAACTTTCTACGTCACTCTCAGTCTAGGGACTCTGGATGATATACTTTTAAGGGTGGAGAGACAGGATACAAGGCTCAAGTATTGCATAATGCTGAGGTAACACCCGCTCGCCTAAATAGAACTCTTGGTGGGAGAGCCCCATGCCACAACTCATCTAACATAGATCACCTCGGTCCGTCACTTTGTGAGTGTACCCCATGTCACAGAATAGAGATAAAACAAGTGTTGGATATGATAATAAAGGAGAAGTGCAAAGAAAGAAGTGATGAAGCAATAATACCGGTTGCTGAGTGTAGTTGTTTATAACTCGTGATAGACCTCTGTAAGAAAGCCCTTGGGCTCCTCTCTATAATTCCACCCACACATGTAGAGAAAACACAGAAAACAAACCGAAAGAGGCTAAAAAGAGAGTTACGAACAATGAAGATAAATGAGGTGAGAAGAGACATATCTCCAACACATCACTATGCCCCATGAAGCTAGAGCCTCGAAGGCATGCCACAGAGCCCATCGAGTGATAAAGGTGTGCAAGAGCTGGTTCCCCCCAGTTGTACTCGTGAATCTGGCTGACATTCTCTAGGGCCCACAGAAACCACAGCTGGACGGAGTCATCATCATTGCTGAACAAAGCCTTTCCCTAACATGTATAGGATGAAGCCTCAGACATATTGATCTACTGACACCTCTCTGACACCCTTCAAGCTCATACCCTCATAATGCTTGCTTAGAGGAGAGAAAATTGAGCTGCCTTTCTTAAAAGTCATATAATACCCATGCATCTGTTGGACGAGAATATAGTCTCGGTCTAAATAGTAAGCACATGGTATCGGCCAACCCCTCACCCGTACCCCTGTAACGTCCAAAAAATTACAACATGTAAGGTCACCTCTCCAAAAGGCAAGTGAAAAGTTTTGTTGAATCCCACCAACACTCAACTAAGTTTAGAAGGTGCCATTTGTTCCATGTGATCATGTGTAACCAATTCAAAAATAAGGAAAACCCGTGGCTTATAGCTTAACAGGTACCACCTCGGGTACTTTCCCCTACCAATCCCACAAAAGGTTCAGAGATCTCTTAAGCCTAATGTTCTTTGGGAGTGGCTACAGAAACAAGCACAAAAAGGGAAATTTCAGTTTCGCTCCCATTCATTCAGGCATCATGTCGCCTATTTGGTGAGTGCTATATTTAGGTCCGAATTTTATTTGATTTTTGTTTAGCAAAGTTTGTGGGCGACAATCCCAATTCAATGGGTGAGTCGAACATATGCAAATTTTAGTATTCTTCTGATAAGTTTGGTGGCTCTAATTAGCATGCCCTAGTTGTGCCCTAGAACACTACAAATTTAGAGTTGCATAGTCGTGCCCTAGAACAATGCAGTTAGGTCGAGCTAAAATTAAGAGCAAGAAGTGAGAATAGTTACCTTGTTGGTGAAGAAGAGGCTACTCAAATGCATGACTTGATCTGGCTCCAAACCTATACGGTCGTCTGTCCGGATAGGGGGATGAAATCGCATCACCCTCCCAGTCTGAGGACTACTTTCGAGCCTTCTCTTTGTTCTATGGATTTTCATCAAGATTGGGGAGGTGATTCGAAGTTTAATTGGGAACAGATGAATGTAATGGGAGTTAAAGAACCCTAAGTTTTATACTGGGGAGTTGGCAAGGTGATGAGAGGACAATCTTGTTTCAATTCGGTTTGGAATGACCGAATTTGATAAGCTATAGGAGTCATAGGTTTGAGTTCTACTATTTAAGCTTGGGGAGGTAGAAAAAAGATGTGAAATCAGGGTTTGGATTAACACTAAATCATGTTGTATTTGGGGATTTATGAGTAGGAGAACCGGCCGGTTCTTCCTTGTTTATTCCAGCCACCTGACCAACTAGCCGATTTCTAGGTTTTAGTGTTCATGTCAAATATACCGTCTGGTTTTGATGAAAATTATCCAATATATAAAGTAAATCTGGCGGGCAAACCCCTAACAAGAGAAAGGAGAAAAATGGGCAACACGTGGATTTGATTTTTGGGTAAAATATCCCATTTTTCTCGACTCTAGAAGAGGGTCAACCCATCATATTTGATGACACTCAAAGACTAGCTGACATGGTTGGTTTTGGCTTTTGTGGCTCGTTCTCTATCTTTCCCGACTCTAGAAGAGAGTTAACATATCCTATTCATGTCGCTCGATGACCAACTGCCCTCGAGTATAGTTAGCTCTGGCTTTGAGTAACTTCTTCACAGCTACCCACCTTGTATTTAAGAGACCAATTGCTTTCGTTCCTTGTTGGCTTCGACTCTCAGACATAAGTTTTTTGTGTGCCTAAATGACCAGCCACTTTCATGCGTTGTTGGCTCCTGCTCTTTGGTTCATTATTTCCCGTATGTATACATGACCAGCACGATCAATTTATTGGCTCTGGCATCTAGATGTACTTCATCCTTGTGGCTAAGTGAACAACATGATCGATCTATTGGCTTTGAAACTTAATCATGGGTTTCATATACTCTTAGATAACCAACATGATCGATCTGTTGGCTCTGGCATTTAGGAGTGCGTACTTTGTCTGCAGGTGACCAACATGAGATCTGTTGGCTCTGGGACCAGGCAAAGTTGATGTCTAGAGTGTCTAGACGACCAACACGATTGATCTCTTGGCTCCAGCATCTAGATGTGCTTCTTTTGTTATGTCTAAATAACTAGCTGCTTTCACTTATTGTTGGCTCTGGCTCTTACATACGTATCTCTGGTGTTTCTAGGTGACTAGCCGCTCTCATGCGTTATTGGCTTTGGCTTTTAGTCATATGCCCCGGTACCCCTAACTGGTCAGTCGTTCTCACACATTGTTGG
Source organism: Escallonia rubra (assembly GCA_033065855.1). NCBI lineage: Eukaryota > Viridiplantae > Streptophyta > Magnoliopsida > Escalloniales > Escalloniaceae > Escallonia > Escallonia rubra. The sequence goes on from JAVXUO010002244.1 coordinate 214,406, forward strand.
CTCTGTTTAAGGGGTGCACCCTTTTTCTGGTGACCAGCTGCTTTCACGTGTTGTTGGCTCTGGCTCCAGATAAAGTTAAATCTCAGTCACCATTTTTTATGTTGCTCGATGACCAACCGCTTCTATGTGTTGTTGGCTCTGACTTTAAGCGAAACCCTAACTTTCGAACTACGTTGGTCTCATTCTTTTTCAAGGATACACATGAAGCCTTACAAAGGTTTGGCCTCAAATATGTGAGTAGCCCTGAGTCTGTCGTAGGTCTTGCTTGTGGTTGTTCCTTTATTCCTGCTACAAAAATGCCTTGTTTTCGATAATATTCGCTCGCGAGTGAGCTCCCTCACCGAGAAGCTCTATGGACACCCTATTTTTGAAACCTTACTTTATCTCATTTATTTATTTATTATTGGGCTTCATTTTTAATTTAAAGTATTATTATTATTATTATTTGTCTAGGCCTAATATATAAAAATCATATTTAATTATTTAGGTCTAACCCAATGAATGGTCCAGTTCAGTTAGAGTCCAGTCCACTAGGTGGTCCAACCCGATCAATAGTCCAGTCCAATTGGTTAAATCGATTTAGTTTGTTGGTCAAAGTATTTGGATTTAACCTAAGTTAAGGTCTAGATAAAATATATAGGGTAAAGAGATTTTGGCTTGATTTAGAGTTGACTTGAGATTGTTCTCGAAATCTGGTATATCCTGTATGTTCTTAGGAGATTTTACCGGAATTTAGGGGTGATTATCCCCCAAGTTAAGAAAAAAAACAGTTCTGAGTGAGGGACAAAATCGGCCGGTAAAACTTTTTAATTGGAAATTACACATCCAACTAGAAAATAAGTCATTTTGTAACATAGGACAACTTCTAAGTAGTTTTCTAAAATTGTCATAAGTACAATCTCTCAGTAACTGAACAACTTAAAAGCTCGAGTGTTAGGTCTAGATAAGATACTTTATGTCAATCCATACGAATGAGTGTTGTAAGATCACGGGTTTCCGGTAGTTGAGAACCCTGATCACATGTAATTCGTTGTCTTTTGCTAGTTTAAAGGGAACGCTAGATCACACCGAGTCCGCTATTGTAATAGTGAGTGATTCTGAATGGATTCTTGCAATCTAGGGGCTTATACAGTACAAATAAGGTTGTTATCACACAGTTTTACTAGTCAACATATGCTCGATTATATTTTTAGGTCAATCTATAAAGTAGAATATTTATGGATTAATAGAGTACTGTCTGAAGGTTATAAGACATAACTTGTAGTGACGGAGAAGGCTACTTGTGTTTTTGCTTTTCCTCAACATTCCTATCTATGATGTAATCCCATTATGAGGATTTTAAACAAAATCAACTATGATTTTGACCATGTACTTAGCAAAACACTTTTATAATAGTCTTTCCTTTATATATCACTTTTTAGCCTTAGTAGAATGTGATTCTTATTTTATGCCAAAATGATTTTTATTTGCTTCCATTTTTGTTCATGTTACATAGAAGTTTGACATTATAAACAACTATAAGAGTGTGTTTGGAACCATGAAATTGATGGAATTTCATTTCAAATACTCAAATTTTGTGGTTTGGAACATTAAACAAAGGAATTGGAATTAGATTTCATGAGATTTGACTGGATTTATTTCTATAGTGTGATATTCGATGAAAATGGTTAGATTTCATGGGATTCGGATTTACTTGAATTAAAAGTAATTATTTACCTATCTTAACATTTTCTGGATCTCTCCAATAATAAACACCACCATCTTCATTACCGCTACCGCGACAGTACTTTTACTACCACCACTGGTATCACTATTGCCACCACCACCACCACCGTCACCGCCACCACCGCCATCGCCACTACTATTACCACCCACTGCCACCATCGCTACTACCACCACCGCCACCACTACCACTGTTGCTGTGACCACAACCACCACCACCGCCGCCACTGCATCCTCACCACCACGTACTGCCATCGCCACCACCACCAGTACAACCATAACTACCACCATTGCTGCCACTACTGCCACCACCACTGCCACAACCATCCCCACTGTATCCCCCACCAGTACTGCCACAACTACCACCATCGTCATCACTACTGCCATCACCACCACTACCACTGGCACCACAGCCACCACTACCATCACTTGACCACCCTACCACTTTCACTGTCGATGTCGCTACCCCGTGCGATGCTGCCACCACCACCACCATGTGGTGGCACTAGCACACTTGAAATCGCTTACTGTAGTTTGTTTTTCATCGTAAGTCAATGATATAATTGTCTAAATATTAATTACCTTTCCATTTCTTCCGTTCTCCAAACACAAAATTGGAATTTTGTGATTTGAATTACATTTCATTCCAAACAAAAAAAAAATTAAATTCCAAATCTAATTCCGAATTTGAAATCTAAATCTTAAAAGAATTGGTTCCAAACGGACCGTAAGCTTTCTATATTTGAAGTAACAAAGTTTATCATAGATCAATCATATTAACCGACCCGATTTCATATTTTATTAGCCGGGAGCAATGCATGTATGCCAGATATGCATTTTTTAAGACGCAAAATTTGTATAAAAAAGTTGCATTTGCAATCTCTGTTCTTGAGCCTAAACATATTTTCTAAGTCAAAGGTCATCTAAATAAGTCTCTCTCTTTTTCACACACATGTGGCCTGCACGCACACGCACAAGGGCTTACCAAGGATGTATTAACTAGCTTCTTGATGCATGCAAGTGTATGAAAAATAGACAATACCCAAGCTGCATTAAAACGAAAAATTAGGTCGCTGCAAAAACTTAGATATTTGGCAGTGCTTAGCCGTCAAAAACAATTTGCTCAAAGTATACATACAACAAGAAGGGAAAACAATTTTGGATGAGGAAATCATAAGGATCAGAAATATTGGTGATTTTAATAATTAATGTAGTACCTTTTGATTCCCTTCTATTCTCACGGCAGGTATATCTACAACCTGCTCGAGAATGCCTTCTTTAAGTCTTATGAAATAGATCAAATTAAAGATACCAAAAAGTGGAAGAGTGATGTAAATTTGCTAGCTACTTTTGAAGCTCGTATTGCAGTCATTGATGCATTGTGTTATTCGCAATAAATTTGCAGATCCCCTTCTCCTTTGACAGGCTTATCCCATTTCTGATACGGTTCTTTGCAACAACATCACACATTTGCTTAACGTATAATGGTTTATCATTATGTTGCGATTTCTTTGTCAATAAGTTCAACGGGCTAATATAACATCAAGCTTGTATTCTCAGTCAAATAGGGTATCAAATAAGGTAACAAAGTGAGTTCTTATACCCGAGCATCACTCGTTCATGAACATACCTTCTACGTTTTGTTAATTTTGAAGTTTAGTAAACTACCTATTCACTTCAACTTCCTTTTACATGCAACACTTTTCTCTCACCCCTCTCAGTAAGATTACTTTATAAAACAAGTACCATATCATGTTTGTTCTATAAACAATTTTTCTTCTAAAGATCATAGCAATTGCCTCAGCTGTGGTACCATTAGAGGCATCATTCTATCCTTCTTGATCTCAAGGTGACAACATGCGCTGCCTTTCCTTGTGATATATTCTTTTTGGAAGGATCACATAACAATGAAGTAATTGTTTGTCATATTGCAACCAAAAGGAGAATTTTTGAAAATTAGCGAAACTCTTGTTTAGTACTGTTTTGGTCATTTCTTGGATAGATAGTACCTTAAACTTATGCATAAGGTTTTAAAGTACTTCTACAGGGGTGACAAAACCTCTTATAATATACCATCTTGCGAAACAAAACCTCACAACTATAGGTGTTGGAATACCTAGCTCCTAAACGTACGGCCTGATTCCGGTACGTGCCATGAGCTTTGGAGGTGATGGAGCAAGGGGGCAGAGAAGAAGGAGAAGCTGGGCCATCATATTTGCATTTTCTGAAGAAAATTTCTTTTTTTTAGTTATTAGGTTTCTTAGCATGTCAAAATAATAAAAATAAATCAAATGTTGTAAATCATAAAATAACTTTGACTTCAATAACATGGTTAGTTCAATAGCCCACAAAACTTTTTTAAGCGAAATCGCAAAAGTGAAATTTTTGTACGTGATAGGATCCGTTCGTTAAGTTCTCACATTTGCACTGCCAGAATGAAAGGAGATTACAGTAATGCCATCAGATTAAGATTGACAAATCAATTATCCATGCATTCACCATTAAGGGTTCTGGGCATAATCCGGCTTTTATTTCATACAACATTGTATAACCGTGAAAAAGTGGTGTGCGAATATCGTTTCTCTTTCACTATGCTTTACGTTGAAGGATATTATCTAATTTGTTCAACTTTTTAATCTTGGAAGCTCATAAATTTACACGATAATAGCAAAAGAGCGCTTAAAGCTCTCGTGGAAGCCATATTTGACCGACATCGAAAGCTCAACATCAAAAGCAATTGATCTTCTAGCGTTCGGTGAAACAACCCCATTAAGTTTGTCTTTTCAAATGTTTAAGGCACATGCTAAAGATTTAGATGACAATTTGAAACCCCGAACATACTTTTTATGACCGTGAAAACCAAGAGATGTTCTCTTCATTCTCCCTTCCTGTTTCCTTTTACTTTTTATTTTCCTATTTTCTTCATGTTTAGGGTTTCTTTCCCTGAGGTCTGCAGCGAGAGGGTTGCTATTTAGAGATTGTTTTTTTTTTTTGCTTTCATTTCTTTTGTGTTTCTCCTTTTCCTTTGAGTTTCAAAGCAGATCTCTTGTTTAAGATTTGGGAGCATATATAAACAGTTAGGTAGTGCGTATCAGTGATGATAGTTGTCCTTGAGTAGTGTCATTGTGCTATTGTACTTGGTGTTCGTCGGCCTTTTGTGGTTCTAGGAGCATTTTTCACACCCACATTTCGAGGGTGGCTTGAAGCTCCATGCTACTGGCCAACGCTTCGAATGGCTCTATTTGAGTTAGGATTGTGGTGAAACAGTGTTTTGCCTCGAGTACTTGGTGTTCGTCTGTTTGCAGATTCCACAATTTTGGTTTTAAGTGATGATGGTTGTCCTTGAGTAGTGTCATTGTGCTATTGTACTTGGTGTTCGTCGGCCTTTTGTGGTTCTAGGAGCATTTTTCACACCCACATTTCGAGCGTGGCTTGAAGCTCCATGCTACGGGGGGAGTGTGTTGCTTACGGGGGAGTGTTTTGCCTCGAGTATAACGTGACAGACACTATGCCAGATTTGATTGTAGTGTACTGCATTCCTTTTAATTATGGAAAAAAAATTGGCTGCTACTCCGGTCGAAGGAATCTTTTTCATATCCCTCATATAGCAACGATTAATGGTTGCGATATATTTCTAGTGACTTTTAATTAGTGACGCTAAAAAAACACTGGTAAGAATTGTCATTGAAAGTATTAACGGAAAAGCCACTAGAAATATTTAGTGACTATTAATTGTCACGACACCGGCGGCGACCTCCCTCGACACCGGCGGCGACCTCCCTCGACACCGGTGGTGACTTCCCTCGACCTCGGCGGTGACCTCCCTCGACCTCGGCGGCGACCTCCCTCGACACCGGCGGCGACCTCTCTCGACGCCGGCGGTGACCTCCATCGACCCCGGCGACTCCCATCAAGTATTTTTTTATAATTATTTGTTGTGACTTTGTTCATTCTTTATTTGATAGTTATTCCATTGGTTCCTTTGATTTCAACGTTCTGTGGCTAATATAGTGTTTAATATCACTACCCATTTTTTCACAAGTCAATGTTAAGGTATCGTGTCAATGTTACTTGTCTTGCCATATTCACAAGTCACAACTATGTGTGTCTCATACCTTGGTTGATGAAGATGATCCAAATTCAACCATAGTGAAAAACACTAGAAGCACAGTTAAAAAAAATGATCTTTTCGATGGAATGTCGTTGTTACAATCTGTTGAGAAATTGATAATAATCCTTTTGTGGGCTGGGAAATACCCGAAAGCTTGACAAATGCAATGACGTTGCAGAATTTCTTTGCGAACATATTGTCAGTAGCATCAAGATAAAGTTATCAAACACAACAATTTGTATACTCTTAAGACATGGTGTTGCAGATGGAGACTAGACCAGTCGGAACATGGGCTTGTGCTGACACAAAAACATGCATGGCTGGCTGGTCTCCTGGTGACCATCCGAAGAAATGGACATCATTTTCACTGTAAGAGAACAAAATAAAGGAACTCAAAATGCTTGTTGTGCTGTCCTAGCCCCCCAAATCCAACCCATATATGACAGGGTGTTGAGGACGAAGGAAGTAGAACCAAAATTTGTTAAGGTCGGTAAGTGTTTGTTGACCAATATAAAGATAAGTCTCTATCACTGATGAATTGTTCTTGGAGTTAACTAGGCAGGTTAGGCAAGTAGTGGTCGAATTATCTGGCTAGATAATAATTTTAACCATAGTTTACCATGATTAGTGTAAAATCTTGAAAATTAATTTTTTGATTAGGGTAGAATATGTCTTGAGTTCTCTGCACTTAAGTACCTGCAAAGGCTGGTTCTTGCTGATAATAATCTCACGGGCACAATTCCAGAAGAGTTGATGACCTCCCAGCACTTACTGAAGTAGATGTGTCAAACAACTTAGGTAAGAGGTCTAAAAATAAGATAGCAGCGATCGTGTTGTTTGTGATTAGGGGTGTCTTTCTTATTTTCTTGATTGGTGTGACGGATTTCTGTCTCTACACATAAGCAAAAGTGGTTTACCCGAGTACAGAGCCCGGCTCCCATGGTGGTTCACCCTTGTCATTGGGGAGGTGATAATGAGAGTGTCAAGATCACAGTTGCAAGATCACGTGTTAGTGTTGGTGCGGTCGGCGAAACCCAAACAATTCCTGTGTATCTGCCCCTGAAGTACCCAAGAATGTTAGTGTTGATGTAATTCCTCTCAGGGTAGCTCCTATGGAGTTCTCCTAGCCTTTGCAACTCTTCTGCTACCTCTCTTACCTTAACTAGAAGACTACTCTTGACTTTTCTCGAACTAGTTCTTGAGTGCTTGAAGCGCATGACTACTTTCCCTGCAATAGCGAAAACAACCGAATCCTAAATTGAATCAATATAAGCCCCTAATTGAACCCTAAATTGAAGTAATTGAACCATAATTAAACCCTAAATTGAATGCCTTAATTGAATCGAACCCTAAATTAAACTAATTGAACCCATAATTGAATACCCTAATCCAACTGAAACCTAAATTGAACTAATTGAACCCTAAATTGAATGCCCCGAATCAACCGAACCCTAAATTGATGTAATTGAACCATAATTAAACCCTAAATTGAATGCCCTAACTGCCCTAATCGAACTGAACCCTAAATTAAACTAATTAAATCCTAAATTGAATGCCTAATACAATCGAACCCTAAATTAAAATAATTCAAGCGCATCGGATATGTGCATTTTGAACAATTTTTTTTCATTTTAACAATGATAATTTGTTTGATAATTTTAGGTTGTTAATTCTGCATTTGAGAATTAGGATTATTGATATGTGATTTTAGATTGTTAATTGATGATTTTAAGTTATTAGCTGTGTATTTGAAGTAATTGCGATTATTAATTGATGATTTTAGGTTGTTAATTGATGATTTTAGATTGTTAATTGTGCATTGAGCATTTGTGTTATTGAGATGATTGACGGGGGATGGGACCCAGTTGGGTTGAATGTGTGATTTTTGTTGATTGTTATTGCATTGAGCATTTTAGAATTGAGAATTGAGATTATTGACGGAGGATGGAACATAATTGGATTGAGATACTTGTTACACTACAAGAAAAAGTGGCTATAAAAGCGGCCAAAAACCGCTGCTATTGATCAAATAACCGCTGCTAAAAGCTTTGCCAGCGGTTCAGTTCCGCTGTTGTAGGCCGCGCTGCGATAGACATATAGCAGCGGTCCTATGTGCTTACCGTAGCGGTCAACCGCTGCTAAATCCATTTCAAAATTCGCCCTTCAATCTTATCTACAGCAGCGGCCATAGAAACGGCAGCGGGTGCAGACCGCTGGCATAGGTAGCTTCCAAATTCAAATCTAAACATATGGCAGCGTACAATGACCGCTGCTAAAGGTCAAATTTCTTTTGTTTTTTTTTTTAATTTGTTAGAATACATATGAATCCAATTAAAGACCTAAAAACCATATCAACCAAGCTGTAGCAAAGTAATGAATCACTTAACAAGCCGTAAAATGTCATTGCACAAGACATCGAATAGGTTTAGGTTTAACCATCAAACTGCTACAAGAGTTTAGGTTCACTAAAACATTAATTTCACAAGAAACCATTTTGCTAGGACAGCCTAAATATACAGCTCTTTCAAAAGATGGAACGCGATGCAATTTGGAACATCAACCGCTCCCATTGCTCTATCTATTTGCATTTGCCTCCACATTAGCCTGAGACATAATCAAGCAATCATTAGTGTGCGATTCAGTTTGCTCCCATAAAGTTTGTTCAACTTAGTCAATAAAATTGAAAACACTAAGTTGCTTAAAGTGAATGACAATAAGAAAACCTGGCTGAACCTGTACAAAAAAGGTACAGAAGACAAGTATCCACATTAATGGAGACTAGAGTAATGCAAGAACATCTATATGTCTTAAGTACTAGAGACCATCCTGGCCCTACCAGCTTAATTCATATATCACAAACAGCAGCCCTTATGAGAATATCTAGCTAATCAAGAAAGCCATGCCTTTCCTCAAATGATACCCTCATGTACATCAATCTCAACAACCAGTTCGCATCACGGTGGCTAAAAAAGAACGCTACTTTGGTCGAGGGGTTAAAGGAGGTCGGCTCACAATGGCTAAGTAGACCATCGCCATCCACCCAACAAATACAATCCCCATAACCCCTAGGCAAGCGAGATGCCTCGATTAAAAGAACCCCTAAAACGTCATAGTAATAGGTTACAAACATCACAGCAGCAGATTACAAACAGCACAATAGCAGATCACAGTAGTAGATCACAACAGTAGAATAAGAAGGGATATTCTAAATTTTGCTGTATAAACAAATAGCAGATTACTCTGCATTTTTCTATTTAAAACAATGCAGGATCAAAAACATTTCAGGGTTATGGTAATGCCTAAAGTACACTTCATTTCCATGGACTATGAACACTGTCATGATGTATGTGTGTGGATAAGGGAATATGAATACTGCAGATAATTATGTTGGGTGTGTGTGTACCTGAGAACTAGAACCAGTGGCTAGTTATGTAAAATTGTTCCCTGTAAGTCGATCAAGAGCTTCGTGCATTTTTGCCATTTGCACCTTCAGTTGTCATACCCTATATATTCTTGCATCTCCCTCGCCCATATTTTAGCTCCTCTAGCGAGGCCTTGCTTTTTTGATGACCTAGAACCTGCAAGAAAGAACATATACAAAACCCTTGGAAAGAATGCTATCCTTTTTCCATTCCAAAATTCAACTATATAGCTTGACAGGAAAAGAATTTAGAACTCCTTAGGTTAAATCCCAGGAGTTAAATCTAAGGAGTTTCTAAATGGGTCTCTTACCATACAATTTAATTATTCCAAAATTCGCATTGAAACTCCTTGAACCTGCATGTCATGGTGGCTTATATCAGGTTCATATCGCATTGAAACTCCTTGAAACACCAATCTAATAGCTAACTGTTATCTGACCATATCTTTTCTCCAAAATATCAATAATCAGCAGCTTCATTGAAGCACCGCAAGGCCAAGGACGTAGACATATGCCCATGTCATTATAAATTATGCGTGATATTATCAACTCATGTACGGCTGTACCTACAACCAAGCCGCACGAGAAAACTTCGTATTTCCAGCTTCAAAGCCTAATGTCGCACATTAGAACATGTTTACTCACATGCACCATTTCAATCTAGTAATGCATTCTCACCACCAATATGCAATTTCCAGCTTAAAAAACTGCCCAGTTTTGGAATGGAAATCAAGCAGTGAATTTGTTAAGAATCCTATCACATAGAAGACTAGATAGTGGGAAGGAATAGCCTGCACTGACGTAGTTTGACAGGATAGAATTCTATCACCTTTTGAGAAATTTACTGCTTAGGAGGGATAGGACTCACTGCAAGTGAATTAAATTAAGATTCATTCACTTATAGTAGTACTTTACACGCCATTACTGGGATACAAACCTGGGTGTCATGGTGGCTAAGAGACCTAATAATGGTTTTCCACCCCCAACTCCCACAACCTAGGATCCAGTATAATCAAGCTCCATCTCCCTCATATTTCTCAGGTTCCCTCCCACACACAAATACTACTTACTATGTCTTATGTTTCCATGTCAGTATAACATACAGAATACAAGGAAGCGCACACACGCAAACACTAATGTGTTTTACATGTCGATGTTAATACAAAATGGAGCCAAAACCAAATCAATATCCAATTTAAAGCTGAAAAAAGAATGGAATTCAACTGAAAGCACACCGCAGAGACGATGAAATGCGACTTCCATAACCAACTGATGCGCAGCAAACTTACCTCAGAAGCACAAACCAACAGAGTCAATCAAATTCAATTGCGATTGCTCTATCTGCACAACAATTGATTAAGGTCAGAAATAATTGGACAAGGGTTTGAATATGTGCGTGTTTGTGAGTGAGAGAAAATTGAAAAATTGAATCAGAGAAAGGTTGATTTTGAAAAGACCGAAGCAATTGAAAGTCGAAGAGGGAAAGGGAGAGAGAGATGAAGAAAACCAGAGAGGCAATTTCATGTGTGCATCTGGTGTGTGTGCGTTTCTGTGTGCAGAAAGTGCGTGCGCGTCTGGTGTTTGCATGTGTGTGCTTCTGGTGTTTGTGTGTTTCAGAGAGTGGGAGATAGAGAACCAGAGACGTGATTTCGGGAAGAGAAACGTGACTACATGAGGTTGTGATATACAAAAAGAGAACATTAAAATAAAAGAAAAGGGCTACAGCAACCGTCTGGGCGCTTCCTAAACCTTTTTTCGCCACTTCTTTTGAATTGCATTTGGCAATTTACTCCCACTTTCCAAGATTTTACCATGTAAGTGGTGTGTGGGTGTGTGTCGGTGACGTGTCTATTGAACTAATTGTACGTTGTCATTTTTATTGGTTACAGGTTGCACAGGTTCTTTTGACATTGCCATACTCATTTTCCAACCTGGGTATGGTATCAGGAATATTGTTGCAAATAATCTATGGTCTTATTGGTAGTTGGACAACATACCTTATCAGTGTTCTTTATATTGAGTACCGAAGCAGAAAGGAGAAAGTGAATGTTAGCTTCAAGAACCATGTTATTCAGGTAACTATACCCACAGACCAAACAACTGAACATATATTATTCATTGGCACTACCATGAAGCAAGAAAATTATGTTGGGCTTCAATATCTAGTTTAGGAAAACATCAAGTTGTATAATAAAGCCAAGTCGATCACTAGAACAAGTTCGAAGCCAAAAGTAATTGAATCTGCAACTGGCTAGAAAACTATTCCTGCTCAGTGATACAACTACAACCTATGGAAACTCCCAATGGCTGATTTACTCCAGCATCGCTTTAATAACTTAACTTGCTTGCTACTTAGGGGCTATAGCTTCCATTGCTTTGCAAACTGTGCTAGTTTTCCAAGTATAAAGCAGAATTAAACATTCATTGGATTAAGTTCATCTAGCTTGAAAATGAAACATGTTTCGCTATATAACTAAAGGATAAAAGCACTAACCAAGCGTGGATGTTGGGTGGATTTGTTACCCCTCAAGATCACCGGTCATCTCACGGTAGTGGAAGGAAGCAACAATTAGCACCTCTTCTAGGTACGTTTTATTTAGTGAAACACTTTTCCCTGTTTCCATTTTCTGATTTTTTGCACGATAATAGTGACAATTAGATGATTGAATTGTAAAGAGTTGTTTCAAATGAAATGTAGAAGCAACTGGGAATTCTTCAAAGGATAACATTTTCGGGTTGAAAGTGTCAATTACAGTTACTACTTGGACAGTGAGGATCAAGATGTTATTAAGAGGAAACTAAGTCTAGCATGCTTTTGCAGTAACAAAATTTAGGTCCAGCATGCTTTTTCACAACTGTGTGCAAGTTTTTTCTTCCAATAAAACATATATTCCGCTAACGAATGGATGGCTGTAGGGCAGCTTTAAATTGCCTGAAGACAGTTTGAAGGAAAATCGTTTCTCCACTATGAAACTTTAGTTTTTCATACTCTTACCTATTTTTTCTAAAACTGTGCTGGCCCTAAATTTATTACAAAGTGATAATCACACTACACGTCTCACCTTTCACACTTTACTTTATTGGCTATGATCATTAATTTTTTGATCAACAAAAAACAAGTATAATTGTTGAAAATTGGACTACATTTATCCATCTTAAAACTCATAAAGTGCAGATTCTTATCCTTACAGCCAATAACCAACAAACCTCAAAATTAAAACCAATAAAGACAAAATAGATTGTTTAAAGTCTAAACTAGAAGGGGTTTTTCGAAACAGATAAAAATTCCATTTGAATCAAAGAAGCAGCAAAGGTATGTTAACAAAATGGAGCCAAAGCCGTATCAATATTCAATTTAAGGCTGAAAGAAGAATGGAATGCAATTCAAAGCACTCAACAGAGACGGTATGAAATGCGACTTAGCTAAGTCCATAACCAACTGTGCACAAAATTATAAGAAACTAGAGACAAAGTAACATCAAATTACCTCAAAAGAACAAATGCGGAGACGATGCAATGCAATCGCTAGTGTTTTATCTGCAAATCAATTGATGAAGGTTAGAGATAAGACATTATTAGGTTTTGTGTGTGTCTGTGTGCGTGCACGTGTGCGTAAGAGAATAGTTAGAAGTGTGAAAAATTAAATTAGAGCAAGGTCGATTTTGGGAAGATTGAAGCAATTGAAACTCAGCTTTACCTGTGGATGGTGGGTCAATTTGTGACCCCTCAAGATGACTGCTAATCTCAGCATTAAGTGTCTCATCCTCGATGTTGGGTGGCTCGGTAATTGCAGCGACATTGGCATCAGTTTGTACGTTGACATTGTGCTGCTCATTGATCTCAACATGGGGAGAATCTTGTGATGGCACTCTTGCGCTGTGACCTCCTCGTGCTCGAAGCTGCCGTCTATTAGCCATAGAAACACTATAGATACAAATATAGTGTAAGCATAACCAAAACTGGAACAAAATAAAAGAAGTTAACCTTTAATTCAGTGAGGGATTAAGTTTTTAAGGTTGGAGAAATGCTCTTACTTCTGCATTAAGTTTTTCTAGCTGAAAGAATGAGGGATTTACGTTAATCCGGTGCATACACGATGTTCATGATTACCTTGATCCGGTCCCTGTATCCCAAGAACTTCTAGTATTTGATACTATTAGTATACAAATGCCTAACCCAAACTTATAGTACCTTTTAAAGAACAATAAATATTAGCTAATTTGACTTTTCAAGAAGTAGTTTATCCATTACCTTTACTGTTTCCTTTAAAGCCATAGCCAGCACTCCAAAATTTTCTGTATTGGTGCCCAGCTAGGTTTACGTATAGTATACAAAAACTGATTCCAAATGCAAAAAACCTAAAGCTCATGATTTTAAATCAATGGAAGGTCGGAAAACAAGCAACTTTTCCAGGTACTTTCTGTTTAAGGGTCATGCTTTCATGATAAAGAAACAAGGTCATAACCCTTAAACAAGCTTATGATTTCGAATCAACGAAGAGGATCATAAAAGTGCAAAGTTGTAACAAACTAGAGATGAAGTATAAGAAAACTTACTCCGAAGCACAAATCAGCAGAGATTATAAACAGATTATTGCTAGCGTTCCACACTGCAATCAATTGATAAAGGTCAGAGAAATTATACAATTGAAAAACTGAAAAATTGAATTAGAGAAACCCTTGTTTTGGGAAGACCCAAATTGAAAATCAGAGGGAGAGGGAGAGAACCGAATCCTTTCTTAGTGTGACTGTGAGTGCGCCTAATGTTTCTGTGTGTGCGTGCATCCGGTGTTTTTGTATGTGCGCATCTGGTGTGTGTGTGTGTTTGCGTCTGTTATGTTTTTTTCAGAGAGGAAGATCAAGAGATAGAACCAAGAAAGGGAGAGATAGTAACCTGATAGCGTTTCGCGTCTGATATGATTGTGTGTATCCAGAGAGAGAGAGACGAGAACAGAACCAGAGAATTCGTGGGAATGTGTAATACAGTTCGATTGAAAAGAAAAACAGAGGGGGGCATCTACAGCAGCGGGTCGTTCGCTGGGTAAAATTTAGTTAGCCGCTTGTATTGCGTTTCATTTGGCGCTGAGATTTCGCGGGTTTTTGGAGCGTAAAATTTCCAGCCTCGCGCAGTTTTTTCATGAGCTATGGTAGCGGTACATAGTGGCCGCTGCTGTATATTTTCTATGCCAGCGGTTTTTTTGGCCGCTGCTATAAACCGCTGCTATATACGGTATACGCCAACGGTTTTTTTAGCCGCTGCTATAGAGCGCTGCTATAGGGCAATTTTCTTGTAAATTAGTTAGCGCAGACACGGACACCACGTCTGATCGACGGCGTCTGACTTTTAAAAAACAAATTAATGTATGCTGATGTGTCTAGAGGTGCGTGTCGGTGGGCGTCGGACACGTGTCCGGAGGCGTCGGACACGTGTCCAGAGGCGTCGGACACGTGTCGGTATGTGTCGGACACGTGTCCGGAGGTGTCAGACACGTATCGGACACCATATCGACACCCTATATGAGGTGTCGGAATTGAGGTTGTTGACGGAGGATGAGACCCAATTGGATTGAGATACCTGTTAGTTAGCGCAGACACGGACACCACGTCTGATCGACGGTGTCCGACATTTAAAAAACAAATTAACGTATGCCGATGTGTCTGGAGGTGCGTGTCGGTGGGCGTCGGACACGTGTCGGTATGTGTCAGACACGTGTCCGGAGGTGTCAGACACGTATCGGACACCATATCGACACCCTATATGAGGTGTTGGAATTGAGATTGTTAAATGTGCATTAAATTTAGGTTAGTTAGGTTAATGCGACATTTTTAGCATGCACCCCTTGAAATCTCATCGTGGCTCCAGCACTGGCTATAATTAGCCCTAATTAGTCCTGATTAACAATATTTTAGTAAATCAATTAACCCTAATTAGTTCTAACGAGCCTAATTAGTTTTAATTAACCCTAAGAACCTAATGAAAATCAAATTAACTGTAATTATCCCAAATTAGCCCAAATGAACCTAATTATGCGCATATTGATTATAGTTAGCCTAATTAGTCGTAATTTGCACTAACATAACCCAATTAAGTCTAATTAGCGCTAGTTAGGACTAATCAACACTACTCGGCACCATTAAAATCCTAATTAGGACTAAATAACCCTAATTAGTCCTAATCAACCCTAATTAGCCATAATTATCCGAAACTAGCCCTCATTAACATTAATTAGTCCTAACATAACCTAATTAAGCCTAATTAGCCATAATTACGACTAATCAGCACTACTCGGCACAATTAAAGCCTAATTAGGACTAAATAACCCTAATTAGTCCTAATCAACCCTAATTAGCTATAATTATCTGAAACTAGCCCTCATGAAACTTGGGTTGAGCTATGACCGGATAGATGCGTGCAATAACGATTGTGTATTATTCTGGAAAGAGAATAAGGATATGTCACGGTGTCCAGTATGTGATCATTTGAGGTACAAACTGGACAAAGGGAAGAAGAAAAACATTGCATGGAAGATATTGCGATATTTCTCGCTCACACCACGGCTTCAGAGAATGTACAACTCCTCTAATACGGCTGAACATATGAGGGCTCACCGTGAGACTCGTAGCAACGATGCCGATGTGCTGACACACCCAGCTAATGGAGAGGCGTGGAAGGAGTTTGACCGCAGGCATCCAGTCTTTGCTCAACCCTTTCGGTCAATCTACCACGCCTTACTCCTGTTGGCCTGTTATTATTGTCCCTTACAACCTTCCACCAGGCATGTGCATGAAGAAGCCGTACATGTTCTTGTCGTTGCTTATTCTAGAGCTGAAGAGTCCCGATAAGGACATAGATGTGTACAACGTCCACTGGTACGGCTGCGAGTACTGGGGGGTTGAAGCGATGGCTGGATATGCCGGAGGTCGTGAATCGACCGAAAGGCCGCATACACGGCCTGCCTAGCACGACTACTCGTGCCATGATAGGAGCGTCCTCACCCTCTGCTGCCCCTCCACAGACACCGGCTCCTCAGCGTCAGTTGGACGACGAGGAGATCCAGCGCATTGCTACAATGGTGGTGAGGATGATCAGGGAGCAGGGCGCTGCTGGACATGCCGAGCCGGCCCCGAATTAGCAGGATCCAGATCCGGAACTCGGCAACCCCTGATGAGTCCCTTCCCGTGCCCGTTCCTAGCTTCCCCCACCCCCCACCCCCCGCGCCCGGCTTGTACTCTTCTCCCTTCCCTTAACCGGCTGTATCCGGTTCCCAGCTTGTACATAATGAGTCTTTTTTATAATAAGTATTTTTTATGATTGATTATATATATTTATTTGTGTATTGATTATTGCCCGTTGTTGTTGAGAAATGAAAATTGTATTACAGGTCTGGGTAATTGAAAAATAAAAAAAAAAAGTTCAATTTTTTTTTTTGACTTTTGGCGACGGATTAATTCCGTCGCTAAAAGTGTTCCAACAATCAGTTAATTAGCGACGGAATATTCCGTCGCTAAAAAGCTTATTCCGTCGCTAATTTGACAAAAAATAAAATAAATTAAAATACTAAAAATATAATTAGCGACGGATATTCCGTCGCTAATTAAAAATAAATCCGTCGTAAAAACTTACATATTTAGCGACGGATTTAAAAATTCCGTCGCTAAACTATTAGTGACGGGTTTTTATACGAGGGACTTTTAGCGACGGTGAATCCGTCGCTAAAAGTTTTAGCGACGGATTTTAGGCTTTTAGCGACAGATTTATCCGTCACTAAAAGCTTTTTTTCTTGTAGTGGATTAATAAATGGGATAGTATCAGTAAACCCCTTGAGGTTATATGGATAATTACAGTCAATTCATGGACTTCCTAAATGTTACATGCCAGATCAGAATCTTAAAGATTCATAACACATGTACTCTTCAATTACAACGCTGTTTGTATTTTATATGCTTTTTTGCTTATATAAGCATACCGTACTTTAAAATAATGCAAACACAACCCTTTGTAATATATATACCCCAACCCTTTAGCACATGCACTCATTTTCAACACACCCACACCGCCCTTTCTCTCTCTCTTCATCTTATCTTTTACAGATTCTCTCTCTTCCTCTCTATCTTCACTCTCTTCCCGCTACCCACTACCACCGAGCGCACACTCCAACCCACCGTCGCACCTCTTAGAAAATCATTTTCGTTGATCACAGTCCCCTCCCTATGACACCACCATCACAACTATGCCACACCACAACCACCATGGTCGCACCACCGTCATCGGTCACCACCATCACCAGTCACCACCATCTGATCTACGCTGCATAACCATTACGTTCACATCACAACCATCACAATCCAGTTAGCCACACCACCCACCACGGTAGCCCCCACAAAACGCCTTACCCGTCATCGCAACCCACCACCAGTTGCCCCCTTCCCCACAAAATCATCAACGCGAAATAGTGAGAGTGTGTGTGCACATCTGGACATGCGTGCATGTGTGCGAATTCCATAAGTGTGTTTTGTGCGTGCAAATTAGTGGTTGTGGTGGCACCGCGATTGTGCTTGGTGGTTAGCGATGTTGTTGGACTAGGGAAAAAGAAGACCATAAGAAAGAAAGGAAAAAAAAAAGGAAAGAAAAAGAATATGCGAAGGTACAAACAAAGGGATATAATCTTCTTTTCATTCAAAACGTTAAGGCCGTCTATCTTCCATCTAGTCAAATGATGTATTCAATATTTTTAACTATCAACAGAAAAATTATCCCTTAAGCTCGAGACATTCGCTAATATTAGGCCTTAACAAAGAGAGAATGAGAGGGAAGTTGGGACTTATTCCAAGTGCATAAATTAAATGGCTACATTGAAAACAAAAGCTGCTGTACTTGCGGCACCTTTTTTTCTGCCTATTATATTGTATTATACTCCCTCCGTCCCTTTTTAAGTGAACCATTTTTTTTTACACGTAGATTAAGGATTTAGGTTATATATTGTATGTCTTTCCCATTTTACCCTTTAGAGAGAAGAAAGTGGCCATGAGAGAGAAAATTAGTTGGTAGAGTGTTAAATTGAGAGAGAAATAATATAAAGTAGTGTAAAGTTAGGAGAGAGAAAATGAGTTGGTAGAGAATTAAGTGTGGAGAGAGAAAGAGAATAAAAAAATAGATAAAAATGGTTAATATGTAAAACTACCTACAGAATATTTCCAAATTTGGAAGCGATCACTTTTTACAAAAAGGAAATTTGATCACTTTTGGTATATATATATATATATATATCCCTCCCTACCTCCCTCCCTTGGATAACTTCGACAAACCCACCAGCATTGCCAATCCCAAGCGTACAGTCAAAATGACACGTTTTGGCCTCCCATTTTACCCCACTAATTATACAACCACCAATACTGTACCAAAGTACTTCTTTGATAAATGAATGAAGGTATTTATTTATGGAAGTAGACTCCCAACTCTGCCCTTCAGAAGATGCCCATGTAAGTTACTCTGTGAGGGGCATAATCGTCAAAGTACCTATTAGAAGTTAAAGTTTAGGGTTAGTCCTCGCTTCACTCATCATTACAAAGTATAATATATAATCCCTATCCCT
Source organism: Escallonia rubra (assembly GCA_033065855.1). Lineage (NCBI taxonomy): Eukaryota > Viridiplantae > Streptophyta > Magnoliopsida > Escalloniales > Escalloniaceae > Escallonia > Escallonia rubra. The sequence continues at coordinate 233,252 of JAVXUO010002244.1, forward strand.
ATATATACACCAGTTATGATGATAAACAAGCAGGCCCTATTTGCTTTGAGGGGGTCCTTCACGCTCTAACAAAGCATATCATATTCCTTGGCTATTCAAACCTCTCTCTCTCTCTCTCTCTCTCTCTCACTGTTGGTAAGTCTAAACTCTTTATACACTACGAAACACTGGTAAATTCCCATCTCTTCATCTGGGTTTGTAAGGTACAGTTTTATATTTCTTCCTTAAGTACTTTATTTATTCGATACATGCACAGAGTAAATGTGTGTATAAGAATAAAATAATACCAAGAACAGTGGTGTACTGTGTTTTTAATAATTGTTTTGTACCTTCTCTCCTCCATGAAAGGGAAAGATGGTTCTGATGGTGATGTATCGAGGTGGGTAAAGGTAAATTTTGGACCTTTTTGAGAGAGAGAGACGGCAGAGACCTTCTCTCGCTTGATGGGGATTGGCATGGGGACCCAACCCCACAAACCCCACGGATCTTTTTCTTTGAAATTCCTTAATGCATACACCTAAGCTTTATGTCGTACCAAGTAGATGGCAAATCTGCGGAATGTCAGACAAAGATAATGTAGGTCGGATGGATCTAGAAACCCAGTTAAAAAATATACAGATATAAAGAGAAGAGAGAGGGAGCGGGAAAGGGTGTGTGTGTGTGTGTTCTTTAATAGGAGACATAAAAAGGGTTTCGTCTTTCAGCCTTCTCAGTTTTCCTTAAAGCCCAGAGCTTTGATGGAGTATCCCTGTTTCATCCTTGGTAATCTGATGGAATTCATGGCTTTGACAGCTATACCGTACTGCATGCTTATCTTGGGCACTGGGAAATTTCCTTTTGATGCTGGGATTTAGTGATTAACTCCCCCCAGTGCGGTGGTTGTTCCTCAGTTCCGCATTAATAACATTAAGGTGGTCTCCAATTTAGTTTTGGCTTTTCCTATTTGCGCACTTTACCTGCCCTTTTGGATTAATCAATTACATTTGGGATGTTTCATGGATATCTTCGGCATTGTGTTATATATAATTTTCTGAGTATTCTTTAGTGTAGTTAAGTTATCCTCCTGTGAGGGCTTTAATCTATCTTCTTTTCTTGATTTATGATTGTTGTATGTCACTCTGTAGTAATTGCCGTCTGTTAAATTTCTTTTGTAGTGAAGATCAAGTAAATGGTTGAGCAGGGGTGGACAGAGGAAGGTGGTGGCGTGAAGTTGGCAATGGCATCATGTTCTACTGGCAACAAGATGCCATTGCCCCCGACAGGTTTGCCCTTGAAGTATAATCCGTACCCACCTCCTTTGGCCACTTACGAGGACGTTGTGGCTAGTCCGAAATTGTTCATCGATACTCTGATGAAGCTCCATGCTGCTATGGGGACCAAGTTCATGTAAACCTTCTTTCAATTTTTAATTTGCAAATCAATACTTTTGTTTTACGTGTAAATACTTGGTCATCTCTCTACAGGTGTAAAAGGCCAATTACCAACTGTTTCACATGAAAAGGAAGGTTATGTATTATTTATAAAAGAAAAAAGAGGATTGGTTTTAGATTGAACAATTCACAATTCTCCCATTTAAATGTGGAAAGAAATGATTCGGGGAGCATGGACATTTCTTTGTTGCCTTTTCATAATATGTTGTTCCTACTTCCAAGATTACCCCAAATGGCTGGGGAGAGGAAAGGTCCCTTTTTTGGATGTGTAGCTAGATTCTTCTGCAAGAAATGCTCTACATGCGTTATATTTGTGAAAATCAATTTGCCACTTATTCGAAATCCAACAAGCGCTGGATTTGGTGGTTATTGCATTATTTATCTTTTTCACATTCAGTTTCTCTGTCTTTATGTCGCTGAGGGTTTAAGTTGGTATGTTTCTTATCGGCTGTCATTATATTGGTAGGACCTCCCTATGCATCTCGTAGTTACGTAGAAGCTAGCCTATATCTACTTTGACCGTTGACACTGCAAAGTCTTTCTTTATCAAGTAATTTGTATCTAGTGCAAGCTAAATGTGTGTAATATCCATATTGTTTTTATGTTGCATTCATTTTTTCAGAAACCAACTTCAGCAGAGTTTATGCATATTATGTTAGAGAATTGCATATCCGACTTTGTTTGCAGATTGTTTCTCAAATGCCTTTGTATCAAGTTCATTTGTATCGCAAGGCTTAGCAGGTCTTCTTACTTTAAAAGATGGTATATGACCAATGGACTTCTGAGCTTTTAATTAAGTGAACTAAGTTCATATCGTACAAGAATACTTTTAATTAAGTGAACTAAATTCATATCGTACAAGAATGATTGCACTTGTTCAGATGTTCACAACAGCCACACTTAGTAGTGACAGCCATTGACACCTGTATCCTGATTCCTCAAGCCGTCTTTTTCCTTTTCTTGAGGTTCATGGCATGAGCTGGTAATGCTCTTCGCTTTAAATTCAAATGAAAGTAATTACTACACTGCATGAATTCACTGAGTTTGTTTTTGAAAACATAATTCTTAGTTGGGATATGGGAATCTTGGAGAAGAATAACAGAAGAGTAACTAAAAGAATTAATGTCGGAATCTCCAAATAGCCTTTGCCTAATATGTAAAAGAAGAAGTGCACAAATAACCAGGAAACTACAATGGCTTAGAAAATTAGCGTCTCCACTGGCTTAGAAAATTCTTGTCCAAACTGTTCAAATATTCCTTAAGCAATCAATGATGTGTCATACTAGGAGAGTTTCTTCACTGGTGCAGGAGCCACTTCTGTTATTTCCTTAGTTTCCACCTTGTGAGGCAGAGCTTCATCTTGTTGTCATCTTTGTGTTTTCTTCTTCTTTCATCTCTTTCCTCATGTTGGGACATACATAACCTTTAAGCTTCTCTTTTTTGTGCAATGCATGGTCATCAAATTTTTTTATTGCTTACCCATAGTTGCAAGATAAAGTGCTCTGACACCAATTTATAGAAGGCACTTTTCAACCAAAAAAAGAAAAGGGGGATGCTATATTTGCCCTCTGAAGTACCTTAAAAGAGTAAAATTGAAGTGACATGAGTTCGGAGTTAAGACAGATGCACACGAAGCTACAAAACACTAAACATAAGGCATGTGCATAATTTTTTTTCTTGCACTATACACTTGTTACTTTCTTCGATCTTTTAGATGAGGCGATTCTCAGTAATGGAATCCTGAATAGTATTGTTCCTTATTCTGTATTCTTACTAAAAGAGATAACATGGAACAACTAGAAATAGTAGAAGGGTAAATGCACATTCAACGGAAAGCTAGTTGAAGGATTGGGTCTGAAAAAAAAATTCAGACTTAAGAAGGAAAAACTAGGTATGGCCTTAAATTAGCGACTTGGTACGATTAGTGAAGACAGCTACAGTCTACAGGAAGAACTGAAGTAGAAATGATGAGGGTGAAGCAGACCTGCCACAAGTTAAGAGATTAAGATGAAATAGCAAAAAATAGTTAAAGATTTCTATAGAAAATGAATAATGCAAAAATAACACAGAGAGGCTCACACGCACAGGCACATAATTATATCACACACACACAGAGACATATTGAGTCTCTGTAGAAAGGCAGCTTTGTCTTTTAACCTCAGCTTTTTTAAGTTATCTCACTCACTGACTGATGATATAATTCTCATCGTTGGTCCTAAAAGTTGTCTCCCAGTTTGCGTTGGCTCAGTTTGAGCCAAGTTTGTTAAAATCGTAAACTTTTGAAATGTGTGGCTCACAGTAAGTTGGGAGACAACTATATCATCACTCCTCACTTGTAACAATAGGCAATACATGAATCAGTGTGTGGCATTGTAACAATAGGAAGTTTAGGGGGCAGTTTCATTTAAAATGTTGAAGAGAATGCCCCTCGTACAAAGATCCGTGTCTACGAAAAGCATTGGTCCAAGCCCAGGCCCAGGACTATTGTATTGTTAGCATTTTTTTACGTTTAATGATTGCCGATTTTCTAGGATTTGGTATTCTATGTTGTTGACTTGCCTATAAATAGGTTCGTTCTCATTATCTCGAGGGTTTTCTATTCTCTATCTCCATAGTCGTAGCGTTTCCTTACCCTTGGTAGTCTAGCCTCTCTTTCTTGCTTTCCGCTATTCTCTTCTTCCCATCCTCTCTTTCTATATCTAAATCCCCTTCTTGTCGCATCACGTAGACGTATAGAAATTACCAATTTGAAATTAACTTTTGCCAATCTGTATGGGGCCATGGCTCACGTAAGTCTCTCTTCCCTGTCTGAGGCTGTTGTGTCTTAAGTACAGAAAATCACTAGTGCAGGCAAGACAATCTTTCTTTTTCTCAGGTAAGATTATTTCATTAATTGTTGAATCGTTGTTTGATTTCTGTGTAGATCTGGGTAATAGCGATAAAATATGTTCTGTAGGCGGTTGAATTCGACTAAAAAAGTAAAGAATATGTGCTTGCAATAGGATGCTAGTATGTGTGTGTGTGTGCGCTTTTGAGTAGTTTCTTGTTAATATCATGAATCATCATAGGCTTACCATCCAATATCTTCTTGTTGTAGGATCCCTATTATAGGGGGCAAGGACCTAGACTTGCATCGCCTTTTCGTGGAGGTCACTTCTCGTGGTGGTTTTGGAAGGGTAACGTCGTGTTCTCTTCTGATTGATTCGATACAAATTACGTGCTTTCGAATCCTTTTATTTGACGATGGGGTTTAAAACTAGAGCTTGAATATGTAATTGCAGTATATCTTCAAACAGTCTGTTCTGCTTGAGAAAATTGATGCCCTAATTGATGGCTATAGATTTCACTGATTAGAACTCAATTACTAAGGTATTATATTGTAGGCATGGTTCATGTGTATGGCCCACTACCGTGAGACTGGGATCATTAGAACTCCTGTTTAACTTTTATTAGAATTATTATTATTGTAGGCTGGGCTGGTGAAGACAGACATTAGTATACGATTTATGCCATGAATTTAGATCCATGGAAATCATTTAAGGCTTGACATAAACCATAAAGGAAAAAATGGCAGTGATATCTTCGTAGATTTTTAGAGTTTTTGGATTTTGTAGATTTTGTAGATTCTGTAACTATTATGATCACATGTGTATATATGTAGATATTGTAATAGTCCATAGGTTGTGACACCCTCTCATTATGGGGGTTGAGTGATGCTAATAGATGGTATATAATGCTAGGGATCTCATAGTGAGACTCGAGCTATTCATTCCAGAATTCTCTGGTTCATAGTATGTCATGGTACTAGAGCCGTGAGACTTTTCTTCATGAGTTTGCTTTTCTACAAATTTGGTTCAGTTGTTTAGACAATATGTAACAGACAACATTGTCCTCGTTAGCTACCTTGAATCTTTTCGGTTGTGTTTCTTGTTTACATCATGTTTGGAGAGAAAACAACTATGATACCTGTCTATTTTCATCGGGATAACTATTTCTGTGGGAATTTAGTCTTAATTGTTTTATTAAAAGCCAATAAAGGTGGGGGTAAATCGATGGATCTGTGAAAAAGCCAACAGATTCTTCTAAGGAGGATGAACTGAAGAAATGGATCACAAACAATGGCAAAGTCATGATTTGGATTGTGAGTTCAGTTAAACCTCGCATTGCCTTGAAGTTCAGGTCCTACCACGTGGCGCCATGATAAAAATACCATAGGCGTAGGCCAGGCTGGTGAAGACAACATTCGGATACAATTTATGCGATGAGTTCAAACTTCAAATCCTTGGAAATTGTTTAAGGCTTGATATAAATTTTTAAGGGAAAAAACTTCGTTTTAGCCTAAATGTGGCTGCAAACCACATATATAAAATAAACTGGGTCTCTCCCAAAGTCACTTAAGGGTGGTTCTTTTGTGTCTGTGTTTGAATAGTCTCTAATGTCTGGTTGTATCTTAATGACTCGGTTTCCCTACAATATTTATTGCATGAACCTGTGTGTATTAACTATTATGTTATGAGATTTTCGTATTCCGTCGTTTATTGGTGCTATGTTCCTCTTATTTCTTCATTAATTATTTTCAATCTGCCTTTTGTTTGGTTTGTTATTTTCTGAGAAGGTGTTGGAAGCTTGAGTAGCACTTTTTGGTTATTTTGTTGTGAGATTTATGGATTCTTCTTTGTACCCCGATGCACGATATGGTAATTAAATTTGAATTATTGATTTTGTTAACTTTGTTAATGTATTAACATGCATGGCTTGTTACTTGCATGCTAGGTAGCACAGACCCCAACACCGCGTCCGACACCGACCGGGACACCGGACACCGCAATTTCTAAAAAACAAGATTTCAAACTCCGCAGGACACCACTGAATTTTTAGTATGAATTTTTTCGTATACATACATATATATATGTGTGTGTGCGCGCGCGCGCGCGCGTGTGTTTTATATACACATACGTGTTCAATTAAATATCAAGTACATTCGACATTTTAATTAGTGCACACTAAATTAATAACCACAAAATGAGCAACTCAGATAAAAGCAATACTTAAATCGAACATAGTACAGTGCATAGCTTAGTTGCAGGAAATTCCTCATATGGTGACGCTTCTCTCTCGGAAACTTGCTTTTGCGATCCGAAGTTAGGAGCTCCATGGGATCTCGTCCCAAGCTCATATGGGAACTCCATTCCGTCAGCTGGACAGAGATGCATGGAACAAGTGAGAGAGTACCTAAAAATCAAGCCCTTTTCGACTCAATTCGTTGTTTCTCTCTTCCTTCAAGTCCTTAAAGCCTCCTTATTAGTTGTTGCCCTCCCTCCCTCTCTCTAACTATATTCAGAAAATGGTAATACTCTTAACGCATTTATTTATTCAAGCCGCTCCCAATCTTAAATTCTTCCAGGTTCTTACACTCCCCCGCCTCCGTTCCCGCTCCCGCCCCTGCCCCCGCTTTGTGCAACTAAGGTACATAGTACATAACAAAGTACTTCAATCTTTCAAAGTCTTACAAAGTGATGAAAACAGAAACAAGGAAATAAGTCAAATAACATTAGGTTTATCCTTTGATTAAGGGCTCAATCTACATCAATTATACTCTGGCGAGATGCTCAGTCCTCCATATCCTTCGTCTTTGATCCCTCTTGGTTAGGCAGATCCAGTAGCACTTGCTTGAAAAGAGAGGTTTGTCAATCTAACTTTAGGGTTTGGCGTTGGCTTAAAATTTAATTTCTAAAAAAGCCCTAACATTGACCCCCAAAATAAGTTTGAAATATTATATTTTGGCCCCATACGTGTCAACAATTCTTCAAGAGGTGTCCGATACTTCTTCAAGAAGTGTCCGACAAGGTGTCCGATAATCAAAATAAGGATAAAAAAAAATCAGACACCTCTGAGAGGTGTCCGCACGTATCCGGCAGTGTGGGTGAAGTGTCGGTAGGTATTGGACACGATACCTTGACCCATATGAGGTGTCGGTGCCTCCTAGTTTGCATGTTTTCTTTTTTCCTTTCTTCCTTCCAAATATTGGTGTAGTGACAAAATCATCATATTTTTTATATTTTTCTAGATTCTAATTGAAATCAGAAGTTGTTTTCACTTTAGTGATACTTTCTTTGAAAACGAGCTCACAGGTCCTTGGGGAGAAAAGGTGGAAGGAAGTCACTGCTGTTTTCTGCTTTCCGTCCTCCGCAACAAATGCTTCGTTCATAGCCCGGAAGTATTACTCGTCGTTGCTTGAGCACTACGAACAAATTTACTATTTTAAGGCTAAGGGGTGGGCTCCTTGCAGTGCTGGTGCGTGTGCTGACTCTTGAAACTCTTAAAATTGTAGTTTGCGGGACTTGATTCAGTAGTTATCCAAAATTCTTTTAGCAGATTCTATGATGAAGACGCCTCAACTACCTGCTTCAAACCATGGATTGGGGAGACCGCGTGAAAGAAAAAAAAGGCGTGCATCGTATGTATCAGTGCCAGCCTCACCTGAAGTTCAAGCTGCTCCAGCGCCACCGCAGCCTCAAAGGATAAATGCTGCAGAGTCTTCTCAAGGTCCTCTTCTTGCTCTCTAAATATTAACCTAGAACATAGAATTAAGTACTATGGCATCCCGGCATCTGTTTGAGATAGTTACAGCCTCTAATTTTTTGCAGACATGCTCATGCCAGTACACCCATTTCTAACTTTTTCGTGTAGTATAACTTAATTTCTATTGAGCTGTATGCTTAAGAGGAATTTGTTACAATTATGGAAACGTGCCGGATGCCCCATGTAACAGCTTGTGCTTTCAGGTATTAGTAGCTTAATGATTGGTTTAAATGAAAAGTAAAGATGAGGCTACCATCAAACTTCATATAAGGACACCAGTAGAACTGTAAAGCACAGATCACGCTTAACACCGTCAAGACAGCAAGGTCCTGATTAAGCATTGAAGCCTCTATGACCACGTGTCCACACGACTCACGAGTGATGCCTTCAAAGACCATCATCAGTTTATAATCCTCTTTGATGACTTTGTTTTGCATCATAAGTCTAAAGACATGGATTGGATTCTTTCTTTTTTAGTCCAAGTTGTGTCTTTCTGGAGCAAACTTAGGCTGAAGATACAACTTTTTAATCAATGTCTTCTATGAAAATGTCGGTAATCATCAAACTCGTAACGGTTTATAGAGATTGAAATTAGGTATAAAAGTACAAAATAAAGGAATGGAATTACTTCCTCATTGATCTTCCTTCTTCCTCAGCCATTTCCTCTTTAGTTTACCGAGTTGCACAGGGGAAATAATGCTCTTTACACCGTCAATAAAACTAATCTCCTTAGAGCTACTTGGTGAGGGTGACCTGACTTCAAGATTATGAGGTTACCCCTGATTCAAAAGACTTGGGATAGAAGTGAAGTCTCATGCGCATACGTCGAGCATCAATTAGATGTTTTAAACTTTTTGTAGAAGTTACTAAAGTCGAAGTCCATGTTGAGAACCATATCTTCGACTTTTTGTACTTCTTTAGATCTCTCTTTTCCTTTCTCAGTTGTCTTGTTATTCACTTCTATGAAGCAAATCTTGGCAAGATATACCTCTACTGCTTTGGGAAGGCTTCATCGGCACAAAGAAAATGAGGCTTACCTGATACCCAGAAAAGCTTGTGTCCTATCAGATACATCTTGTCCTCATCTTGTAGAAATGGAAGGGAAGAAGTCGGGTCAAGCTGACTACATGCATAAAGAAAACCTTATAAAGCTCTACCCGATGTTTGTTGTTGGACAGGGTCAGTACGGTGTTGTTAGCTGTCTATATTTAGCACTCATCTCAATTGCATGATGCTGAAGTCCAGTCAGGTCGTAACACTACCACATGCCTAAGAGGGGGTTGGAGCCATGACTTTGCAATTTAAGATGTAGAGGTGCAACAGAATTGCATAGAAGCAAAGTGCAGTTTTTCAAGCCTAAGTTTGCTAAAAGGCATCGTAGCATCTTAATTTCAGCTTGTGCCAGATTGAAGCTTTTACAAAAGAACTTGTAGAAACTATTTGAGATATCCTGTGAGACAAATGTAAATTTACGATTCGGGTGGTGGTGCCATGGCCTTCCTTCTTAGGCTAAGGAGTCAAGTTCGTATAGAAGGATGTCATTTTTTCCTTCTGGAAAAAAACTTAGCTAGAGTAGAATCCTTTGTAGGAAGAAGGGCTTAACAAGAAACTGTAGAAGTTAGGGAGGCAATAAAATCGGGTTTGAGCGAAGAAAGAGAAGATTGTCCGGATGGAGAAGAGTAGGAATGGTGATAACCCAGGGATAATAAAACGATGGATGCTTACACATGGATGAGAAGACTGAAGAAGAGGGCCTATAACTTCAAAAAATCCACGATCTCTTTTCCGTATTTTGTCAGTTTGCGTGTTTAGGGGGGGTGGGATCATGTGCACCCTATTTTGGGAAATGGGAACACAGCACGTGAAGCAAAGAGATTTTGACATCTGGCAGCAATCACACCAGCCTTTAGAGTGGTTGACATTAGAGAGAAAGGGCATCTGTTTCAGTAGGCGAACGAAACCCAAGTTCTCAATTATTTAAAGGTTAATTAGGAGAGATATGCCAAAATGGGAGAAAGTGGATGTGGACTGTCTATTTGACATTGACTTTTTAAAATGCATCGATACTTGTGTTGGACATTTGTCTCCGGATATGGTACTACATGCATAATAAAATGTGAAGACCGTATTTATCTAATTCTCCTGTTTGATTATTGCTCTAGAATGAGTCTCCATTTTTACAACATACATTACAGAAAGAGTTAAATATGCGAATTATCATCATACTTTACCCCCAGGGTCAAATTAGTCACTGGACTTGCAATAGTGTCAAAATGGTCATTGGACTCATTGTTTTGGCAAATCCAGTCCTTCCGGTAAATTACGTTTACACCAACCCTGTTAAGTTGTCACGTGCCTTGCACATTGTGCTTAATTAAGGGGTAAAACTGTCAAATTAGGCCAAATATATCACCTTCCTTCTTCCCTAGATATTAGTGTGCCCCGTCACCATGTTTGCCTTTTATCCCCTCATTCCTTCTTTTCACCATACGCCTCAATCCACCTCAGCCGGCACTGATGATAACCCACCTTTTGCTGCCACCCCTGACCACCACATCCTCACCCTGCTACTCAATTCACCACCTAAGCCGAGCACCACTCTCATTGATGATTCACCACCACACTATAACCCAGTCTCAACTCCACCTTAACCGACCTCACCATCTCGGATCATCTCCACCGTCTCTCTCTCTCTCCCCCCCCCTCCCCGTCTCTCTCTCTCTCTCTGGCACTATAAATTCTTCTCTCATCCATACTCAAGCCCTAAATTTTCAGGCCCAAACTCAAAGACACCTAACTTTTCCAGCCATTGAACATGGATGTAGTGGTGGCCATCTGGTTTAAATGGGATGATGGTGTAATGGGTGACGATGGTTTGGGTGAGGATGGTGGTAGTGGGTTGTCTTTAACGGGATAATTATGGTTTCGTGGTGGTGATGATGGAGAGGGTTTGGGTGCATATGGAGTGGTGGTTGATCGATTTGGGTAATCAGGGTTATGGTGGCGGCATTGAGTGGTGGTTGTGTGGTATGGGGCGCAGTGGTGGTGGTGGGTGGTGATGGAAGAAGAAGACAAAAAAGAAGCACAAGAAAAGAAAAGAGGATGACTTTTTTCTTGACAATTTTGCCCTCCACTTGAGCCCCATGTGCAAATTTTTAATTAGGCTTGTATTATCTAAACCTGACAGAAGGACTTGATTAGGCTAATGGATGAGTCCAGTGACTATTTTGACACGACTGTTGGTTCAGTGACCAAATTGACACCGGGGGTAAAGTACAATGGTCATTCGTTTATTTTAGAAAACCATTTTACATGGATATGTATGCCATGTCTTTGGAATTTGGAATTGCATGCTTAGGCACGTACCTGATTCTTGTATCGCATAGTATGGATCCACGAGATGAAATCAAATGATTAGGTAGGTTCTTCTCTAGAATTTATATTCGTTTTGTGGGAATACAGTTCGAGGAGAAACGTTTGATTTACCACTCGTACAATGGACTTTATGTTTATTTGTTTACCGGAACCCTCAAAGATTGTAACCGCTATGCCATTTGAGTTCAAGTCACAGTTACTATTCTTTTTGTTCCATAATCACCCGAATGTTGGCTATAGTCCCTGCCCCCTGGGTGAAGCCAATTACTATTCTCCACAATCATCTGTCTTGAGGGTGAAATTCACCCACGCACTTCACTCGCACATTTAACTCACGGCGAGTCTTGGGATTTCTACACGCCCACATCGACTGCAGTTTGTTTATTTATTTTGACCCGTCTGATCGGACCTATCTTTTGATGATATATTGTCTCTCCTCTCCCTAATGGCTGCAGCAACTCCAACACCTTTAACAGTGACGGGCGTAATTGATGGAAAATTTGATAGTGGCTATCTTGTAACTGTCACTATTGGCTCAGAGCAGCTAAAAGGTGTCCTTTATCATGATGCGCAGCAGCCAGCACGTCAAGTTCCGCAAAATAATGATGCGTCAGGTGGGCCCAGGCGCAGGCGTAGGAAGAAGTGTGAAATGAAGAAAAGGGATCCTGCTCATCCAAAGCCTAACAGAAGTGGGTACAATTTCTTCTTTGCTGAGCAGCATGCCAGGTTGAAACCGCTTCACCCGGGGAAGGACCGAGATATTAGTAGGATGATTGGTGAGTTATGGAACAAATTGAACGATTCCGAGAAAGTGGTAAGCATTTTAGGGAATACAAATCTGTGGGAGTTTCATGTTGTGATTTATATTTTTCATGCATAAGATTTTGTTGGATCAGGTTTATCAGGAAAAGGCCTCGAGAGATAAAGAAAGATACAAAGCAGAGATGGAAGACTACAAGGAGAGATTGAGAACCGGCCAAATTATAAGTAATGCAGTTCCAATTCAACAGCGGCCTCTTGAGCCAGATGTCGAAACGATGGAACTGGATGAGAGAATTGAAACTGAAGGTGGGGACTCTCCTTACACTTCGGCAAATGAGTTTAGTTCTGGTAAAAGCGATAAAACTGCAGACGAGGACTCCGATATGGCATTGGGAGTTGAAATTGGCGCTGAAAATGTTAGGATGGATGAGGCTTTTGGTTTGCAGAAGAGAGCACTCAAGCTTGGAGATGAAGGCAAAGAATGCCTAGCTGATGTTCAACACAAAACGAAGGCAGAATCGCGTTCTGGTGAGGATAAAGAATCACTGCTTTTCCGAGAGGAAGAAACTGTAGGTACTCAAGAGAGTGATGAGAAAGAATCAATGCCTACTGACGAGGGAATATCGGTTCCGTGTGAAAAGAGAGAATCATTCCCCGTTGAGGATCAATAGAGCGGTTAAGGTGAGGCTTTCTTAAGATCTTCATGACTTGCTTTTGGATAGTTGTGTCTCGATGATTCGCCAGTCTACTTTCTGTTTTGTACATGCTGTCCTTCCTTTTGGATATATTTCATGTTGATTACTACCATCAACATGCAGATATAATTGATGTTTATTGTTGTGTTTGTAGTGTGGAATGTTCGGCGTTTGGCTCTTCAGTTAGGCTATTTTCTTGGATGCACACCTAGCGTTCTATCTTGGTAATTATCTGATCCATTCTGCTGGATGAAGAGACTACCTATTGGAAGCATTGCTAAGGTGCCTAGCTCCATTTGCTGAGTTTTATCTATGAATTCTTATTGAACAAGACCACATCACCTCTTCTACCTTTAAAGTCTGTATGACCATTCTCTGTTGCTGTATTTCAAAGTTGGAGTGTATTTAAATATTCGGCAGGCATTTTTTGCCAAACTAATTTATAACTGTGGTTTTGGCATAGCTGTTATGATGGGCTAGAGTTAAAAAAATGAGCTCCTGAGATTTGAATACTGGAAATTCTTCATGAACGCGCACCTATAATTCGTCTACATAAGTCTTTTCTTTTTCTTTTATTTTGACTTGGGCCGGACTTTCAGCTACTACACCAAACAATCGACGACCATATGGTAGAAAATGCTGCATTTTGTCAGTGCTAGTTGTCCCGATTATGTGAGACCGTTGGATGTATTGTAAAATATTGCTTCTGTCAAACAACTCCCATTTGATCCAATGATTCTAGGTCGTTGGCACCTATGTTCCCAATCTATGCAATATTTGCTCGTCTTGAAAACAATCTCTTTTTACTGCCCCCACCCAACACTTGCCGCCGGGGTAGGGGGGGGGGGGGGCTGCTTATTTCTCTTTCCTCCCCTCTCCTTTTAAAAAAAAAAACACCGTACTGTGTAGCTCCTCTCTCCAACAACCCTCCCCCCTGCATCCTTGGCCACCCATAGTTTTGGGTTCTTCCTGAGAGATTTGGGTTTTGGCCGGATTATCTTTTTTGGTCAGATCTTCGAGGTTTGGCTGGAAATTCTCTTTTCGGTAGAAAATTAGGATACCGCCGATCGTTTGGACTTGCGATATGATAACTAGGTGGAATGCACGAGGAAATTCACTTTGAAGATTTGACGTCCGACACCGGAGGTTGCCAGAACCTTTGTTGGCTGTTGACCAATAACGACAAACAATGGAAACTGTTTTTGACTTTTGAACCTTAGGTCTAGGATTATCCAACCGTTGGAATATGATATTCTTTATTTAGTTAGAGAGAGGATGAAAGAAGTTTCCGAAGATTGGTGATTTCTCCCTTGAGGTGGCCAGAATAATCGC